>JBAMAX010001406.1:0-166760 GCA_037043745.1 Chymomyza amoena | reverse complement strand
CTTGCCATCTTTTTTTGTGTATACGGGGGCTTTGGGGGTCAAGGAATTAATTTTTGATGTTGCCACGTTTCACGCATATTTCACAATTTTGTACTTCTTTTTCGAGAAAAATTACGAGTTTCTTGAGAAAATTGAGAAATTTTTGACTTTCTTGTATTGCAATCCAAATTTGTATTAGCCCAAAGTGTTCAGTTGAAAGTTAGTATAAATGACCTGTGTCAAAAAAAAAAAATCGATTTAAAAAAATCAACTAAAAGAACAAAGCATATTTTTTTCTAATTTCAATTTTCAATTTTTTCTTCACATGTAAATATATTATTCGGATTCGTTTTAAAACCAAAGGCTTGCCGCTTCCAATTTATGTTAACAATTTATGGAAACAATTCAAATTGTTTTAAAAAGGCACGTTATTTAAAATGAAATTATTTGTTAATATTCTTATGTATCCTTAAATTCAATTCATGCTTGATGCTTATTAACAATTTTTTTTTTCTGAATCAACCCAATTATTTATTGCAAGCACAACTCAAAACGAATTTTTGGCATAAAATCGCATGGTTCATGTCTTGCGTTCAAAAAATGTTCATGTCTTGCACAAATGGTTCATGTCTTGAATAAAAAATTTAAAAATGCTGTAAACGGATTAAATTTAAATCAATAAAGATATAATGCTGAGCTGATAAAGAAAAGAGTATGGGAAATATGATAATATATTGAGAAAAAAATGTAGAATTGAGAACGAAATTCGTTTTCGGGATAACAGCCAATTATTTATTTATTAAAATGCAGTAAATATCCTCATTTAGTAAAAAACCTTGAAAGTTTTATAATGTGGTTGGCCTTCTCCATGTAGTAGGTAGGTATTTGATTTCCCTTCCACCATCCATGTCTGTGAGGCTTTTCCTCATCCGCCACCTTGGGGACGCGTCCTCTAAGGATGCTAACCATTCCCGAGAGTGAACCGCCAGTTAGGAACACACAATTTTTCATGATTCCAGCTGGTTCGAACAAACATATTAATTCGCTTACATCCAGAGTATCGAGTCCATTTGTTGCTTAAAGTCTCTACCCATTTCGATATACATTCTATTAGGGTATCCAAAAAGAATTTGAGTGCAAAGGACGAGCACACTAATTAGCACTTGGAAACCCTTTTGCTGACCGTAGCTGGTGCAACCAACTGGCACAAAAAAATGCCAAAGTGTTGAAGCTGCGACCCGACAGGCTCCCAAACAGAGACAACAATAACAACAAGGACCTCCGTTGAATGAATGCGCAGCACAGCGTGAAAGGTGCAAAAAGCATGCCACAAGTGCAATCAAACTATGACATTCAAAAGGAACACAAAAAAAATTCAACAATAAAAAAAATATTAAAAAAAAATACCATAAAAAATACAAAAATTCGAAATGAAAACTGTGAAAATTGTGAAAATTGTTGCACAGCTGTTGAAACTACGAACAAATTAAAAATGAAACAAAACTTGCAGCTGTTACGAACAACTGAAGTAAATGAAATTTAAAAGCTTTTTAATTGCTTTGAGAGCATGTACTATATAGTTGGTATATAAAAACACACAGACATATAAACACACACATACTCATAAATAAATGTATTTATGAGCAACAACAAAACTTATCAATCCCTGTGGAGTTCCGTTCCGTTCCGACCACAATGCAAGAAACCATGTTAAAAGGAATTTTTAATTTTATTAATTTATTGGCTATAAATTTCTTAAATTAAAATTGATTGGATTTTATAACCGTTGGGGTTTAGTAAATAATTTATGATTAGTTTGAGAACTAGTGTTGTAAAGGGAAAAACTTTGTTGTTTTGGAGAAAGCAAATTAAATTGATAGGAATTTAGTTTATGTGCGTAGACATTTGTGTTCAAGCAAGAATCTGAAGAATGCAGAAACTAAAGATGATTTTTCAATAATTACAAATATTTATGAAATAAAATACAACTAATTTTTGCTGTTTTGGTTTTAAACTTAAATAAAGGCAAAATTTATTTATATTTATAAAATTTGGTCACACTAAAATTAAAAGTGTGTTCACATTAGCGTCAAAATTTCAAACGCTTAAAAATGCTTTTTAATAATATAAATTTGTGTTCAATGAATGAATTTTGAAATAATAAAACTAATTATCAATAAATTAATATTGATTTATATTTTGGCAGCATGTTTTAAATTAAAATGTAATGTATTTGGTCACACTGAAATTAGAAATGAGTTAATTAAGGCTATGAAATGGTTTGAAATTTCAATTTAGTAAGTGAAATTAGTATTTAATGAATGACTTTATTGCAATGATAAAAATCAGCATAAATTTAATATTAATGTATTTTTTGGCAGCATGTTGACGCATGCAATTTTAATGATATTGGTCACACTAATAACTAAAAAAGGTAGCCAAAGTGTCAAAAAGTGCTGAAAATTTAATTTAGTGTGGTAAATTAAGTTTTCATTTAATGAGTGAATTTAGTTTAATGATGAGTAAATTGAATTTATTTATTATAATAATTAAAATTTCAATTTAATGAATGACTTTGGAGTAATGTTAAAAAGAAGAATTTTGATAATAATGTTATACTGTGCAACATATTGTTCTAATAAATTTTTATAAGCTTGGTCACACTAATAATTGAATTAGTTTAGCGCCGAAATTGTGTTTAAAATTAAATTTAGAAAAATAAATTTTGTTTATCTTTATATATATAATTCTTCTGTGAGTGTGTATGTCATTGAACTTCTCTTAAACGACTGGACCGATTTTGATGAAATTTTTTGTCTGTGTTCAAGGGGATCTGAGAATGGTTTAGATTCACAATTTTGTCCGCTAATTGCGACGAAACTACTAAAAAGGACAATTTGATTTTCCAATACAACATTTTTTTTGTTAATTTAGGTTGGCATTGTGTACATTGTCAGATTAACTAATATTTTTTAGTAAATTGTTATTGTCGAAAGGAAACACAAAAATTATAAACGTTATAAATTTTATTTTATTGAGGCACACCAAATTTCATGAGAATCGGTACAGCCGTTTCGGAGGAGTATGGTAACTAACATTGTGAAACTAGAATTTTATATATAAGAGGAAACTTATGTTTTACGTATTATGGGTGTTCTCATCAACGAGTTGATGAATCTGATTTTGCGTGTGTTAGAGGTCAATGCGGAAGTTTTAAGCCTATTGCGATGAGTTTATATGAATTGGTTCGTGGGATTGTGAATATTGGTTTTTGTGTGAACATACTCCTCCGAAACGGCTAGACCGATTCTCATGAAATTTTGTGTGCTTATTGGGCAGGTCTGAGAATCGGCCAACATCTATTTTTCATACCCCTAAGAGATAAGGGTTGCCACTTCTAACATTTTTTTTCATTTATCGACTATACCTTCATGGTGTGTTCACGGGCGCGAACGCCGCGAAGTTAGCCGCGAAGCCTTCCACACTCCTGTTTCGCGGCTTTCGCGGACGGCGCGTTACGCAATATTTTTCAATCTGTGGTTTGTCTTGACTGAACGTGAAAAAATAAAAAAAAGACATCCTGTCGCCATTATAGGTTAACATTATTAGTGCACGAAAACATTAATATCAGGTACTGCTTACAATGCCGAGAAGAAAACTACCAAATCTCCATCAAACATAGTTAAAATGTAAAGATGGCGAGTGGTTGAAAATTTTATGATGAAATTAATCCACTCATCGATCAATCGGACGATATTTTCCAATCGGAAAGATTCCAGATCTAGACGAGCGAGCGAAGCGAGCGTGCCGGAGGCCGGCTAGTTATAAATAAATATTTTATTAATAATAAAATTTATAAAAATATCGAAAATTTTCGCTTTGTTGTACAGAATAATGATTTAATTTAATTTAAGTTTCGGTACTTAGAGCTAAATTTTGTGCTTCCATAAAAAAAAAAAAAAATTTAAATAGTTTCATTGCGAATCAAAATTTGATTTATTTTTTATAATCCCTACCAGCTAAGCAGATTTTAGATTTTCCGAAACAAGCTTCCATAACTTATTGCAACCAAAATTGACATAGTTCCAAATTAACCCTTTTCCTTTGGCCTTAATTTAAATCCCTGTGAATCATTTTCGCCAAAACTCCATTATAAGTTCACAAACTTTTAAAAATTCAACGAGCATTACTTTAGAATTTTCAAATTCTCGTGTTACTGCAAGAGCTTGGTAACTTTGTTACCAAAAATTCTTCTGTGCCATCCCCATTTGCAATTCGAATCAATTCTTAACTTTAAGCCAAAAAGCACTGCAGACAATGCCACCAAAATGTTCCCAGGACCCTGGTCCAACTTGTAACTTGTAAAATTAATGCAAACAAACTTTCGGCCTTCAAATTAAAGTAACGAGATTTTAAGTTTCTCACGCTCGCTGCCTGTTGGCACTGAGTGCGAAAGAGCACAATATATTGTGACACCCTTTCCTTCTTTTTTTTTGGAGGTGGCAGTATTTGTGTTTACTCTCGCCTGCAGGATACGTTTTTTCTTTGGCTGCTGCTTGGCTCGGCTGCTCGGACAATTTTCAACAGCAAAGTCAGTTCCAGAGACCCGCTTATAATGTTTCGGCTTCACGCGTTCAACTCGCGCCTGCAGCCAAATTCTCGGCCTGGTCTCTTACGTCCTTCTCGTCGCCTCCCAAATCGCTGTAGCTTTCTCCCCCTTGGTCCTTCGATACGTAAAGCTCTTGTGGCATTTGTTGCGACTGCGACTTGTTTTCAACTTTGGGGACATTTGGTCGAATGAAAATTTAATGTGTCTGTTTAGGCCGGTCGACTATGAACTAACATGCTTGTTATACGACAGTGGCGTAGAGGGGGGTTTTGAATGCCGACATCTCTTTAATAAAGCAAATGGCGCTAGTTAGGCCATGATGGCGATTTTGGTATGCTTAATTAAAGTTTCAGTTTAAATACCTTCTTATGTTCTGGAGCAACAAAATTTAAGTGGAACATTTTTTTATCTCATATTGTTGGCTTTATTGGTTTTATTTGATTTCCTGATTGCTTTAGGACCATGTAAAACAAAAAACAGTGCCAAAGTATAAAATCCGCTTAAATAAAATCCTTATGAACAATTCACTTTACTATTTATAAATAATACTTCAGAAAAAAAAATGAGCTTACAAATTTTTGAATACTCGTATATTCGAGTAGTTATAAAGATTTCAATAAATGAGGGGTCCTATCTTATCGCTTGTGGGTTCTAGCGATGAACAAGCTCTTGAGGAATGTAGAAGAGAGTAGGCATAAAGTGGTTCAGTATGCGGATGATGTTGCTTTGGTTGTAAGGCGGAAATTTCCGAACACCCTCTGCGAAGTCATGCAAAGACTACTGAATGAAGTTGATCGATGGTCCAAATCATGTGAGCTAGGTGTTAATGGCAGCAAAGCGCCACTTAACTTAAGCCGGAAATTACACCTCCGAGCCTTACTGGAATCACTTTAATATTCAGCAAAAAAGCACGTTACTTAGGACTGTTTTTAGACAGGAAGCTGCTTTGGAACCTTATTGTTGAAGATAGAGTGAGAAAAGCGGTGATAGCCCTTTACTCATGCAAAAGAGCAGTAGGAGCAGGATGAGGTCTAAAATCCCCATGTTGTTCACTGGATTTACACAGCGATAGCAAGGCCAATCCTTACCCACGGAGCTCTGGTATGGTGGCCGGTGCTAAACAAAAATAGTGTATTAAAATGCATGAACTCCATTCAGAGAGCGGCTTGCTAGAGTATCAGCGGCGGCCTTGTAACGACCCCACAGCAGCATTAAGCACCATGCTGCATCTATCGGCCATAAGGCTAAGAGAATCTTCGGATCTAGCCATAAGTTCTAGAGGACACTCGACTATTCTGCTCCAATTGTCGCAAATTCTCAGAACCACTGACTATTTAACTCAATGGAGTTATTCTTAGACAAACCGTTCAGTGTAAGTTTCCCATCTCGTGAAGATTGGGACAATGGTATACCAGACTGCAATAGCAATATTACCCTTTTTACGGACGGATCGAAACTCAATGACCAGGTGGGAGGACGTGTCTATTCAGAATCGTTGGACATGAACGAATCCTTTCGCTTACCAGATCATTGTAGTGTTTTCCCAGCAGAAGTCATAGCTATAATGGAAAGTATTCTCATTATTAAGAATCATGTTTTAACCGAAAGGGAAATTCAGATCTGTTCTCACAGTCAGGCTGCTTTAAAAGAGCTACAATCAGTTAGGCTCACATCCAAAACAGTGATGGATTGTTATGAGCTTTGAAGAGATGCTACTGAATTCTACACCATTCTTCTGCTTTGGGTACCAGGTACTCGGGAGACGGGAGACGAGACATACGAGCTATGATAGAATCTGGGCCCGCAGCTGTGCCATTTCTATGCCATATTTTGGCACCTTTGGAAACTTCTATTCCTTATGAACATTTCCCCATTTACCCCTGGCAAAAAAGCTGCCCCGCCACTGCCTCTAGCTATCCCTTTTACTCTCTTAAACGATTCTTCCATCTATGTCTTGCTCGTTGCGGTGGTAATTTAATTTACACGAAACATTCAACACGCCGCAGTGTCACTGTCGCATTTACAAATTAAATACATAAAGAAGTTGGCCCAACAGTTTGCTACAACTCTCACACAGATACACACGCACACACACACACCTGTTTGACCTGGTTCTAGGCTCAGGATCTTTACTCGCCTTAGGCATTCACTGTCGTTGTTGTTGTTGTTGATAATAAACTTTGTGTCAGTCAAAAACGAGTTAATTTTATAAAGTAGTTCTAGGTTCTGTAGTACATGGTTGAAACCATTTTGCCATGAGCATTGAAAATGTCAGCCAAGTTATGACACAACTTGAACCGAGTACCTTGGCCAGTAGCTGTAAAGCTGCACGGGTTAAGAGAGAATGAAATATTCAAGGTTTAAAGTTGATAAACTGATTAAGTATGCGCAACGTTGTCATCGGCTTTATTTTAGTTTTGCAGGCAAATTGATAATGATCCCAGGCTATAATATGATAAGTTTTTAGTTTAAAACTTGGCTTACATATATAACATTGTTAAGATGCTGGGGATTATGCACAATAGTTGCACATAAATATGCAAGAGTTTGTAATTCAAGGATTTTCAAAGTTGAAAGTTAAAAGTGCAAATTAAGAGCTGAAATGGCTATGCCGTCAAGTAATTAAGAATATTTCATGATATATAGGAATATAATATATTATTTTAAGCTGAAGTAGATGGTTGCTGGAATTGGTTACTTTAAAAATAAAATCTAGGACAAGAGGTATGCCTGAACAGGTACTTAAAACTGAGGCTAGGCACACAATAGATAATTATAATTTGCTTTCCCAACTCAGAAAATTAATATAAAGACTATTATATCAAAAATTCTTCTATGAATTTTCTTTAATTTTATTTACAAAATATTATATATTTGTCAAACGAGTTGGACTAAAAATTTGTAGTTTTAATAGGCCAAAATTTATTTTATGATTAATAAAAAATTGCTAAAAATGCCAAAAGATTATATGCTTACAGCACAATATCTCCGAAGCTCCTTATGCGAACTATTAATTAATTTTTTCAAGTTATTAAATAAGCGGTTAATTCTAGAAAGACAAATTACACTAGTCGACGATGAAAAATCCCTAGAGATGAGACTTATATTTTATGTTAGGGCGATGTTTTAGCATTCAAAATCCGAATTTTGTATAATCCTGTCATAGCCTGTTTTTCTTTTAGGAATATTAGGTCTACAACTTTGCTCCCACCGTTTTCCAAAAGATGGCGCTAGTAGCCAGTAATAGTTCAAATAAATAAATTTTCCATCAGTTTTGACATCGATAAATATAACCTTACATCGATATTAGTTAATATCAAGAACAGCTAGCAAAATCATTGGGAGTAACTCAGCAAGCAGTATCAAAACGCCTGGAACAGCTGGGGATTATCCAAAAACAAGGATACTGGGTACCGTATCAGTTGAAACCAAGAGATGTTGAGCGACGTTTATTTGCTTGTGAACAGCTGTGTATTGTTACTGGGGACGAAAAATGGGTGCACTACGACAACCCTAACCCTAACCACATCATGGGGATTGCCCGGCCACACTCCTACGGCGACACCTCGACAGAATATTCACGGATCCAAGGTCATGTTGTGTATTTGGTGGGATCAGCTTGGCGTAATTTTTTATGAGCTGCTAAAACCTTCTTAAAAAATTACTGGTGCACTTTATCGAACGCAATTAATGCGTTTGAGTCGGGCATTAAAAGCAAAACGGCCGCAATACGCTGATAGACACGAAAAAGTAATTTTGCAACACGACAATGCTCGACCTCACGTGGCGAAAGTAGTCAAGACGTACCTCGAAACACTGAAATGGGAAATTCTACCTCACCCGCCATACTCTCCAGATGTTGCTCCATCTGATTACCATTTATTTAGGTCGATGGCACACGGCCTGGCGGGCCAGTGCTTCGATTCTTTTGAAAAAGTGAAAGAATGGATCGATTCTTGGATCTTATCAAAGGATGAAGAATTTTTCCGACGCGGGATTCGTTTGTTGCCTGAAAGATGGGCCAAAGTAGTGGAGAGTGAAGGACAATACTTTGAAACATAAATAAGACACCATTTTTTTTTTATATAACTTTTAAAATTAAAAAAAAAACGACGGGAGCAAAGTTGTAGACCTAAAACGATAAGTTCCCTGCTTAATTTTTAAAATAAATAATAAAATTCCTAACAGGTTAGGAAATTCTATTAGGTACATTAAATTGTATTAATTTATTTATGCAATTATTTAATTTTTCCATGCGTTTATAATTTGTGATGTATTTCAAAGTACTTCAGAAGACAAGTTTTAAGAAAGCTCGTCATAGGAATTCTCCTAGGTTATATAATTGGCCTCAAAGCAGAATATGTAAAGAATAAAATGATTATTTATCGATCGAAAAAATAGAGTTTTTAGGTAACTTCTTTTTAGACCACCCTTGTACATGTTATCTGACCTAAACATACCCGTTTCATAACTTCTCACACTTTTTTAAGCTTTGTAATTAAAAACATAATTTATATGATATTTTTCCACAATATATTAAGTATCTTATAGCACTAGTGACCCTTTTTATTCGAAATTTGTTGCCGATGTCAGCAAATTTGTTCGCCACTTTATGAGCTTTTAAATTCAACAGCTTGTTCTACTTAAGTGTTATTTCCTGCTACAGTTCCCAAGTAACATCTGACTTTGACTTCATTTAAGCCATCAAAAGTTGAATTTAAGAGAAACCGCAAAGTTTATATTCATTTAAAGAGAAACGCTCTCGGAATTTTTCATCTTTATTTGTATTTGTAGAATAACCAATTTAATTTTCTTCTGTGGAGTATACAGTTTGACAAACACTGCAGCTGAATTCATTTTGTGGTCTGTACAGTGCACTTAAATACACAAACTTGTAGATACAGATACCCACACACACACATATGCTCAGACACAGATACAAAGCCACATGCATATTTAATGTTGTGTGTGCTTGTATGTGGGGTATGAAGTTCTTATTGGCAACTTTTGCTCTTCTCACAAGTTTAACTATTTCTCAAATGAATAAGCCTTGGCTTGATTAATAAAACTTGAGCATTTTCAATTAGTTAAATGTCTCTCATAGCTTAAGTCCCTCAGGAGTTTCTTTCAAACCACTCTAAAGCTTCGATTTTACTCAAAACATGGCACTAAGGGGACCAACACTTCCCTGTCCCTTCGCTGTCCTGTCGCAGATACATTTTATGTTATGCTTGTATTTATTTAAAAATTTGCAACTTTTATATGCGGCGGCACGTTTGTGTATGGATGTTGTGGGTTGTGTAGGAGGGAGGCGTGGCTGGCAGGGCAAGTTGGTACATCCCGAGCTTAGGAGACCGTTGCGGGCCATATGGCAGCACTTTAAATGCAAATGAAAAACGTAGCGTACACTGAGAGAAAAGCTGCGAGCAGAATGGCGTTTTTGAGTTTTTAAAATACGAATTATTTTTGGAATAAGAAGCTATTTCGTAGTTAAATGAAAAGTTGCTCTGAAATATCTCTAAAAGCCATAAATTTAAGTTATGTAAAAAAATACATTATTATGTTTGAAATTTTTTCGTTAAAATTTAAAACTAATTTAAAAAAAAATGATAATGTAACAATGTAATCAAGTAATAATAAAGCTTGTATTTCAATTGTTAATTTTGAAAAACACATTTTTATAAATTGAAAATAGTTTTAAAGATCACTATTTAGTGCAAAAAAAGAAAATAAAATTCAAATATCTTTTAAATCTGCAATCCGCTCCTAGGGTAAAAATAAATTTAAATTCAATTTTTGTTTTGTGGAATTCTTAATAGTGATCTTGAATGGATATGGTAAGCTTCGAAGGATATTTAAAAAGTACAAGTCAATCGCCAACTTGTACAGTGCACCTATTGGCTCAAAAGATATTTCATTAAATTTTTAGTTCGAAAATTGTATTTTAAATTTATAAAATAAAAATTGAACAATACATTTTTTTATATTAAATTATAAAAAAAATAAGCATTAAGTAAATATGAAAGATCTAATCTAATTTTTAACCGATACAAAAAAGGACTACCCCAATAGTGGGTACAATGAAATTAATCTTTTCACAGAAGATATAATTTAGTGTACCAAAGGGCTGATAGTCTTTTATACATATTCAGATTTATATAAAAATTACAGAAACAAAATTTACAATTGGATTCGACTCAATCTCCAGGACTCCGAGATTCATAGATATTTTAACATTTATATTATATTATAGAGATTTTGATAATATAAAGACTTCTGAGGTTACTTACATTTTCGTAAATTAATAAATATAAAAAAAATAAACAGGGCAAAACAAATCGTTCATAAACGACTCGAGTGAAAATTTGCGGGGTGAGTGAATGCCAGTAATCGATATCGACAGCAAGGTTTCCAATTTTTGCACGCCGTTGTGAGTTACCAGACGACACTCGACCAAAAATGTAAATAATGTTTGAGTTAATCATACATTTCTTTTTTAAAAAGTTTAATTTCTTTTTTAATCAATTGAATCAATCTTCACATTTCGATCAAGTGGTATTTTATGTCGGTAAAATATTTTACTCACGAGATATTCACGAACTGATAACAGGATCCGAAAACATGATTTTCGAAATAATGTTGTTTTCAAAACATCTATAATTCTTGCCCGATTTTGATGATCGTAGACTCAAAATGTTCGTCAATGAATATTCTTTTAGCTTAAAACTTAATATATTTTTTAAAATTAATATTTTTGTTAAAAAAAGCGAGCTGACATTTTTTATTTTTAAAATGGTCGAAAATTCAAATCTTTTTGACTTTTAGTTGATTGTAACTACTATAAATTTTTACTGAACACATTATAATAAACATATATCAGTCGCAGAGCCCATCAATACATTTCAATCTAGCTATCTTTCATGCCGATGTCAAATTTCGATCACGAGATATTAAAGAGTGTGAGTTTTTCCAAAATATTTCGAAAACGGGGCTTAAGATAAAAAAAGTTCTCATTTTTTTTTATTAGTGTAATAGTATATAAAAAATAATTTTCGAAATACATTTGACTCATACTTGGGTACCTCTGAAAAGTCCTTGATAGGACTAACTTTAACTTAAAAAAAAAACAAATGGCTTGTATTCAAAACTATTATGAATTACTATATATTGGGATTTTCGGGTAAATCCGTTGAATATTTTTTTAAAATTGATTTTACTGCGAGTTTGCTTTGCTTGGATTGGCTCACAATTTTAATTTTGACTCATTTGCTTAGATTAATTTTTTTTTTACAATGTTCTTGTTTATTTCTTTCAGTGTAGCTGCTGCTCTTAGTCTACATTGACAACGATTACGCTGCCGACGCTGGCTGCGCAGTTGATGTTAACTTTTTTGCGTCGAGGTCGCACACATTTTGAAAAGTGTTTTCTGCTGTTGTGTCATAGTTTGTAGTTTCGAATAGGTGTGTGTGTGTGTGTGTATGGGGGTGTGTGTGTTTGCAGGGGTGTTTGAGGTGTGGCTGTGGTTTGGGCGCCGTGGGCGCTGATGTTATGCGAATTTGCATAAAGCTCTAAACTAGCATGAATATTCGGTTAGGCTTTTTATACTCATCATTAATACAGTAAAAAAGTATATTTGGTTGGTCTAAGTATATGTAACAGGCAGGAGGCAGCATTTACGATCCTATACCATATAAAGTAAACAAATGTTAAGTAGCCTTATATGAACCTAATAGCCAAATTGATACCCGACATTTTGTAAATACGACTGCTTTCATAAAGTCCAAAGGAGCTGGAAGGAACGCAGCAGGCATCAGAATCTCTTTAAATTAAAACAACAACTGCAAAAATTCCCACCTTTAACTTTACCTAGGAAATTTTTATAGTCACAAAAAGTGTTAAATTTCTTAAATTTGGTAGAAATTCAGGTAATGGAATATTTTAGATCCTGTTAAGCAGACTCCATGAAATAGTAGCTTTAGACTAAAGTTTCCATTCAACTCTCTGTAGCAATTATTTTATAGTGTGATAAAAAGAGTACAGGACATCAGCTACAACTCACTGTCAGTGCTGCCTGACTTTAAAGTATGCAATTTTTTTTTTGTTAGCCATATACTTTTGCACTATACGAGTTTTGGCCATGTTTTGTGGGTTGGGTGACTTGATTTTGTGTCAAGGCATTGCAGAAACTTGTTGAGCTTAGCCTTGCAAACTTAAGTTCATCTTGGCTATATCTAATATATTCGAGAGAGAGAGACACGACCACACATACACACATATCCTTGAAGATTTCAATGACAGTCAGCTGACTAGCTGCTCTGCTTCCTGCTTAAAGGTCATCAAGCTGCTAACATTATGACCGTTGACATTTTTGTTGTACAAACCAAACAATCAATGTGTACTCGGACAGCCCCAAAACTCAGGAGTCTTAAATTTTTCAACATTTGTACAGTCAATGACTGAGGTCGAAACTTTTTTGTTAGCTTTGTCTATGCTCGTTAGGAATTCAATTGCCAACTTGCATGCAAGTCAAACAAAGGCACTCCATCCAGCAAGTAAACAAAATGGCCGATAATGATAGCCAGTACAATTCATCATCATCATGGACATCGTCATCATGGACATGGGACATACTTTTGACCGCATTTACTGTTAAAGTTTAAGTTTTGTTAGTTTTAGCAAGTTAAACTGAATGCATTGGCAGGCAAATCAAAGGCGCTATAAGGCCATCAATCAAAACAAATGAACGCAGTGGGCTTGGGGTGCGGCTACGTGATGTCTGCGGCTCATAAATAACTAAAGAAAGACGCTGACTTTGTTCAATACATTTGGTGAAATCTCAGTTACGGATGTTTAAAAGGCTACAGCATTGGTTTATGTTAATAAATGTGAAGTATACAGTATGGTATATACGCAAGGATGTAGGTAGATTTTGGGAAAGGGGGGCCACTTTAAATGAAGGATTTTTAATAAATTTTTTCTAAAAATAAAAAAATTAAAAGATTTATTTCTAAGTGCGTAGCAAATTAAAAAAAATCAATATGCAAATCCTTGATAAAGAGGAAGGCAGTAAAGTTCCCTCTGGCTACCTACGCCCACGTCTATACATATAAATGTACCTAAGAACGCGCTACAAAATGGCGGCAATTTCAGCAAATGCAAACAGTTCGTGGCATCCCGTTTGGTAACACTCAAATTTAGTTTCCTTTCCGTTCATTAATTTCCGCTCCCAGCTCAATCATCACGTTTCCCATTGCACTGCCCGCTCTCTGCCCTTTGCGCATATTTTTCAAAAAATTTATTATTTTTTTTTATTCTGACACCCGCATCGCTTGACAGTTGAACGCCAGCTGGCAACTGCCATCTGATAATAAAGAGGGATGAGGTGGGGTGGCTGGGCTACGGAATTGGAAGTTGAACCCCTGACACACAACTCACAATTGTAGGCGCATACCCGTACTCAAGCCCGCCGTGCTTGTGGTTCATGGCAAATTTAATTTTGGCCGTGTTTGTTAAGGGCATGCGGGAGACCTACTGCACCCACTGCACCCACTTCACCCACCTAACTCCCCCTAGGCGACCCGCTCATGTGATTTATTTGAGTTTGCATTGATTTTGGTGTCGGTATCGGTTACAGTTTCAGTTACAGTTAAGGGTTTTGATTTGTATTGCGGGTTAATGAAATCAGCTGGTGACACTTTTTGATTTCTGGGCTCGGATTGTGAATGGTTTTTTGTGTGCGTTGGGCGTCCTTAATTGTCATATTCATTGGCATTTCATAATTAAATTTGGCTTGACAATTTTTGCGATATTGTTAATCGAGTTAGCGAAATGTCATTTTGAATTATACAAAACTTGTTAACGCATTAAGGAATTACAAAAAAAAATATTTAAAAAGCAATTAACAAGTTTTCGAAGCGGCTAATTGTTGAAGAAGGAAGAGCGTATTTGAAGAGAAATGAAAGTGTTGAAGTTAAGCCGGGCGTTATAATATGATGAAAAAAAACCTATTATATAGAAAATCGAATAATTGTAGGAACTGCTGAAAGGATAAAGCGAAATGTTACCTTTTCATTCGGTTTAGACAATTTTATTTGTCTGCAGATTCTAAGTCAAATAGTTCTTTAGTACCCTCAAATACAAATGAGTTTATATGGAGCCCAAATTTCATGATGTGGGAAGTATTTCCAGGTGACTCTTTTTTGTCTATGTGATGTGACTTCAACTTTCCTTTCTCCATCGATACTTATGCTTTTGGATGTCGCAAAATGTACTCCCTTACAAAATCTCGTCAAGTCTCAAATAGCGAATTTCACTTATAAGCAAAAAAAGCTAAAAATAATTCGATAGATTTTTATATCCTTTGTAGTTTTTGTCCTCTGATATAGTAAGCCGCAATGTAGTAAGACGAAAGACATCAATCGAATCGAAGTCCTAGAGTGCGACTTTTTTTTTAGTTTTGGTCACACTGACTAGAAAATTGAGTTCTCGGTTGTTAACTTAAATAATCAGACACTAAATAAAAAATGGAATAGTTACAATAGTACTAACTTATGATATTGGATCTTTAAAAGCAGAAAAAATAGAGCTGAGATATCTTAAATCTTGCAGGAATACTAAATTTAAGCCTACCAAACAGGCCGATTACAGTCCGACATTCATTTTCCCCAACTTTTCTGGATTTTTATTGTGAAATGTTGGGCGGAAATATAGAAGTGCCCGAGTGAGCAACGATGCAGCATTGCAGAAGTGCCTAAGGGGCTGTTTGGAAGTGCCAAATTGAGTGCTTTGTTTTTTTGGGAAAAAATCAGTTTTAAAGTATATATTTACTATTGTTTTGTTTCGATATCTCTAAACCTCTTATTTAAGGCTTACAATACGAAAAATAGTATAAAAAGATGGCGTACGTTAAAGTCGGGTGCGGAGGAATTTGGGATACACTTTGCCATCACATTGCAATTAAATCCGGTATATTGCTTCAGAATTGTAAAAAAATGTATTTACCATAGGTGGTTACGATATCCTCAAGACACACGAAATAAATTTTTCAACAAAACACTGTTTTGCTTTGGTTCTTTGGCAGCTACATGATACATACTCCGGGCCTGGGGGGAAAATGTAACGGCCCATCTATTACACTTATAAATTGAATCACGACAGCATGAAAGTAATTTCACCGGACATTTGAAAAACTACAGTCTCGCGGGAATTCCACCTTTACCCCTCCCCTCATCTGTCTTGTATATAGTCAACCGAATGGATAACATTTGGTACATTGCTGGTAAACTCACAAAAGACTTCCCAATGAGAAAATTAGTTTCGGTATCTTTATAAACCACCAGGATACACCTTCAAATTGTTTTTTTATCAACCGAACCTATAGGATCTATATTATGTAGTTACTTAGATAAAATTTGGTAGAATGCTGAAGAACTCTAAAAAACTGTCATGTACCAAATTTTGTTACGATATCTTTTTAAAATAGGGTATCAAAACTAATTTAGCCTCAAAATCATTGTTTTTTTTTACTGATTGGTTCCATGCGGGTTACATGAGCCAACGGATTTTTACCTATAAAAACCTTCGAATGTCACGATATGGTTACGATATTGCCGTAATCAATGGAATTATTCATCAAAAACTCTTGGGTTTTTCGGAGTCCAAGAAAACACTCCTTTAGAGCTAAATAATATAACCAACAAAGTAGAAAAAGAAAAAACTTACGAATGCAATGTTACGGATACGAGATCGTCATTTATTTATTTAAGGATTACAACTAGGCACAGTTGACATTATATATTAGAGAAAAAAACAGTTAATTTATTTAGAAAAGAAAAATACAAGGTATAACTAATGCGCGTACATAGCCCGATGGGTAAACTTTTTAATGATATGCACCTTCTCACATCAAGAACTGGTCAGACACTTGGATTTACAATATAAAAGTTGAAATAATGAAGCAAGATAAAAATTAATCATTATATCAAAAAAAGTGCCAAGGGATCACCGTTGACCAAAAGAGTTACTTATAATATAGGAACAAATTATCCATCAATAAATCGTGCTTTTTTCCTGTAGTTTTCTGAAACATTTCCTATATGACTCCTGCTGACCTTGTTGTAAACAAAACAATATAAACTGGGCGTTTCCGCTTTTCTGCCTAAAACCCAAGAGCTTAATAGATTTTGTAGTCTACAAGGGGATCGATTCCGTTTTTTGCCAGTATAAATCGCATTCTTAACGTTCATATTAATGTCCAGATTTCGGATCGATAGGCATTTTCTTCTAAGTACGTTCCACAAGAACTTCTTGGACAAACTTAGTCTACCCCCGGCTATAAACATTTTATTTTAAAATTTATCGACCGCTCACACTTAACTTTTGGTACACTATTTTTTACAAAATGCTCAACTTTTTCCCACAGTGTATTCTATTAACCTCATAACCTTTTAAAATCAACGCCTAAAGATTATGGCCATTAACTTTATAAGCTTTAGTCACACTTTAATACGGCCAAAAAATCATATTAGCTTCAAAATATGCAAGAGCAACTTTTTTTACACTGGGCTATATAAGTTTATGCCCAAAAGTAAATATGAAATATTGTTGAAATGAATCGACATAACGGTTGAGTGAATAAAACATTAACAACTATTTATTTTGCGCAACTACGCCACACCAGTCCCGTCCCAGGGGCGTGTTTTTGAGCGACTCACTCTAGCCACATGTACTAGTAAGCATACTATATACATATACATATATTGTATATTATGTATTTTTTTTCGCACTTGGTGGTATTTGTTGTTGTTTTTTTTTTTGGTTTTAGTTGTTGTTGCTGCTGCTGTACGATCGAGATTACGCCAAGCGGCAAATAAATAAAAACATTCCACACAATCGTTTGCACTTCTCAACCCCAAAACGCCAGAGTCAACTTTTAGCGCATAAAATGGCAGAAACAGAAAGAAAGCCAAACCAAACCAAACCACAGTATTTGGTCTTTCCCAGGGGTCACTTGTGTATGTGGAGGTGGGGGGACAGCGGGACAGCTTTGTGCTCCGCTCCGACTGAGGCAAATTTTACGTTCAGCTGCATTGCAAAACGCAGCCAAAGAGAAAAATTGCTGGTATTTTTTTTTTGCACCGTTTCGGTTGTGGTGAGTACCGGCTGTTAGTTCCGTAGTGCTGACTTGGAACTCAGGTGATGCTTGACGGTGTTGAGGCAACGTTTAAGCAAAACTAAGTTTGCCATTGCCCCAACACACGCAACTGGCAGTAGTTTTTTTTTTCACCAAAATGCCAACAAGCCAACAATACTAGTACCCGGGGTACCCGCTCCGGAGGAGAGTCCTTACCACATTATGTGGTCTCGCTGTGCGGAAAAATTGCACGTAAATTGCGTGAAATATACGCGGCAGCTGCTGAGTGCGGAGATTCGCGGGGCTCGGATGTGAGTCGTCGTCGTTGTTGTCGACAACAAAAGCTGGCACGCAGACTTTACTAATTGCACATTTTTATCTCAATTATTGCAGCTTACTCCTTTGTAGCTGTTGCCAGGCCAAAGCTCTTTCCCATTGCAGGATTATGGTTGTGTGTTGTGTGTGCTCTAAGAACGGACAGCAGGACACAGAACGGCACAGCACAACGCATTGAGTTGAAGATGTAAACGAAAGATGAAACGAGTTATGCGGCTTCAGAGAGATTTGAGCCTGTTGAGTGCATTTCATTTTGTCTTGATTAAAACGTTTGAGCTCAAGTGTTTCTGCGGAAATTGCAACAAGAGGTGGCAAGATGATAAGTAAGTGGCCAAGCTGCAAAAGATTGAACAGTGCACTTATGTGAACAAGAGATAAGACCGGATTTATGGTTGGCAAAGTTAATAGAAGTTGTTTTAAGTGCAAGGTTGTGTTGAAATGAGAAGAAATTGAAATGATTTTATTTAGTTACATATTTAGGGGAATTCTTAGTACAAAGCTTTGACCACAGTTGAAGCAACTAAAACTGTGTGAGAAGGCTTTCTTCTTCTGGAGCTGTTAAAACGGCTCTAAGCAAAAGAAGTCAAAAATAGTTAGGACGCTACTTTATGAACAAATTTTGAAGCTGTCTGAATCTCTTTTCATTTTATTTTCTTTCTTTTTATTTCATTTCATCTCATTTCAGCCCATTTTATCGCATTTCATCGTATTTCATCCCATGTCTTCTCATTTAATTTCATATAATCTCTTTTCAACTCATTTTATATCCTTTCTTTATATTTTATCTCCTCTCATTTCATCCTATTTCATATTATTTATAACATTTCATCTCTTTTCATCTCATTTATAACATTTCATCTCTTTTCATCTCATTTAATCTCATCTCTTCTAATCTCATCTCTTCTAATCTTATCTCTTCTGATTTCAGTTTCAGCAACTTTGGTCAAAACTTTGTGTTAAGAAATTCTCCAAACAGAAATCAAAATAAAGTCATTTCATTTTTACTCAACTCCTGATGAGATAAGATGCTATAAGATCAGATGAGATGAGATTAGAAGAGATGAGATTAGAAGAGATAAGATTAGAAGAGATGAGATTAAATGAGATGAAAAGAGATGAAATGTTATAAATGAGATCATCATCTCTTCTAATTTCATCTCTTCTAATCTCATCTCTTCTAATCTCATCTCATCTGAGCTACAATGGCTAGGCTGCTTCTTTATTGACAACCTGTGAAGCTATTTGTTATTAGCTAAAAAGATATAAAAGATTTTATATAAACTTATCTCTTCTTATTTCATCACATCTCGTCTGAACGAGAATAATAGATGTGAAGTAAACTATTAATAAATCAAGAAGAATCCTCCTGCAGAGTCGTATGTAACTCAAGTGCTAAAGATTCCTTTATGCCATGTATATAGTTATAGATATAAGACGATTATGGAAAACTCAGATAAGGTTTATGTAAATGACAGAACATCTTTGGATAAACAGACTTTACCTTCAGACAAAAAATTGAATAGTTGAAACAATAGGTTTTAAAAAAATTATTGCTATTCCCGTACATTTGGGCAATCTCAAATTTGAGGTACCCTGCAACAAACTAATACAAAAATTATATCCCCAATGCGGCTAGTATCTAAGTCTCGAGGCGACTTTAAGGATTAAGCGCAATACTTCATACCCTAAATTGCAAAAAATTCAGCGCCTTTAAAATTATACAGAAATTCCAAAATGTTAAATTTGGTTATCCCAGCCCTTATAATCAATTCAATAATTTCCCTTCCCAACCTTAAAATTTTCTAGGCCGAAGTAATATGAGACAGGCCTAAAAAATATGAAAATATAAAATATGGCGGAAAAATAAATTAAATTTTTTTTAAATGGTTTGGGCTGGATATCGTACCTTGGTTCAAAGAAGACTCTTAAAAGCTACATATATTGTAAATATCTTTTCTCTTTATGGATTGTAGAAAATAAAGCGCTTTTTAATTATTAATTAATAGAGATCCCCATGCCCCTTCCACGGGTCATTGAGATCATTATAATTGATAATTTGGCGGCTTCTAAGAAATACAATAAAACTTCATCTAGCTGGCTATATAGGAGTCGAAATATCAAGTTTAGTTATCCAAGCTACGATAGTCTCTTAAATCTTCTATCTTCAGATAGAAGGACAACAAATTCGCACAATACCTAATTCCATAATCCCAAGCTTACAAGAAAAATATGACTTCCATGTCTCCGTAAAAAAACGACTAAGTTTACATAAAAAATATACCCACTGTACATAGTTTAATTATGCATAAAAAGAATGCCATATTTCTTGCTCTTGTCTGGTGTACATGGGGGAATACCTATAAGTCACTGGCCAAGCAAGTTGATTGCCTGTCCACACAATATATCTACTATATACCGACCACGCAATAATTAAATTATATTTTCTGAAAAATCTCTAGGGAACTTGTAGGCAAAATATAAGTAGATTAATAGGCGGACATCAGACTACAACAAAAAGAACGAAAGAAAATTGTGAGGTCAGAGCCTTATTTGATAAGGGTGCTCCTGCTGCCTTGTAGCAGTCCAATTTGCATTGTTCCTTTGCAACTTGTTGTTGTTGTTTTTTGTTGTTAGCAACGACAATGATTAGATCTGCCACGTTGCAAAAACCATGAAAACTTTTTAATTACTAAATCCCAATTAAAAACGGAAACTGTAATACAATATAGATGTGCTTGTTATTGTTGTTGTAGCTGTAGTCCTCTTCAATAATTGTGGAATTTGCTGATTGGATTAAAAAGCAAAATTGAATTAAGTAGCCGCATTAACAAGCAACTTTTTTTTTGCACTCAACCCTCGGAACTCAGGGCTGCTCATTTGTAAAAACTCATGGTTGGCTTAGCTTCCGGTGGTTTTTGTTTTAATTTTTATTTGTGTGTGTGGGATTTTCCATGCTTAATAATTCACTTTCTTCATAATTCTCGATTAAAAATTCCCAAATTGTAAGCAGCTGCAAATGCCAAATGATGAAATGAGCTTTGGCAACAAAAGTAAATTAAAGTATGTCAGATAGAAATCGGTACGAGGAAAAAGCCATAAGCCCTCATTCACTGCAGCAACAAAAATTTCAGCTCAAAACTTTCAAAGTGAAATGATGCGAAGTTAAGGAGTTGGAGTTGGGCGACGAAATTAACAAAAATCGAAAAGGAGATGGCAGCTGGGGAAAAACCAGCTAAGGGATACTCTATAGCAGTTGAGAGCAGCTGGAGTATGGGGCTTTCGAAACGCATCAAAACTGGATGAAAATTTGTGTCATATGGATGAAGGTTATTAAGGCAAGTACGCAGCATTGAAAAAAACATCGAGAGAAATTAAAATTTCATATAATAAAACGCTACCAAAAGTTTTAGCTATGGTAGCAAACAGTGCTGCCCATTTTATTTCTTTTTTTCTTTTTTGTAATTGACACCTATATGGCGCCAGTAGTAACAGCGACTGTTTTAGTGTGAATTTAGTGTCGTATAAAATTGGGCTATTAAGGCCGGTATGCAGCATAAAAAATGGTCGAGGCAAAACAAAGTTTCATATAAAAAACCTGTTTCAAAAATTGTTGATATGTAAGCAAACAGCACTGCTTATTATCTTAGGAAATTGACGGCTAGATGGCGCTAGCAGTAACAGTAGCTTTTTTTTTAGCTCTAAAACAAATAATAAATGTGTTTTACCTAGGCGTTTAATATTTTTTCTTCATATTTTACTTTACAATCAGACAAATTCAGACAAAAGGTAAATTTAATAAATAACAATAAATAATACAGAAGTATACACTTTTGTGTTGTTTAATATTAAAGGAACTTTTAATGGCACTGCTATAAAAAAAAACTGTAAAAACAATTATTATTCCCCGTCATATAAAAATTTCCATATTTCCCAGCGAACATTTTCAAAAAAATATGCTTTAAAAACATTTTGTTATTTATAAAAATTAATGCAAGTAGCTGACTTTGACAGCAAATCATATTGATTTTTGTTGTTTAATTAAAAAATTCACAATTTGTAAACAAACAATAGCTGTGGCCATTTCTGTTCCACCGGAAATACCGCAACAAATACCAAAAATGCGCAAAATATATTACCCAAAAAAAGGGATTACTAAAAATTAAAAAAAAAAAGTGTTTTCATATGCATAAAATTAGTTTTTTTGTCACGCCGCATTTTTCGTTGCTGCGTACTGACCTGTAAAAAAATAAAAAATTGGCTTGAAATCCGTACCCGAAAAAATTCGGCCTGTTTGAAGCCCATGTCTGACGACTTAATTTGTGCCAGAAATCTCTAAAGATAAGATAATTTAGAATTCTATAAAAATTCCAAACAAAAATTAAATTTCTAATGCCGACTGTTGTGAGTGGCATATTATGGTTTCGCAAACTGAAAAGAAATCGTTTTCAAATAAACATTTATCGAAAGCTAATCCTGAATTTTATGCACAGTGTTTTGAACCCATGTTTTGGCAAAAATATATTTGGGTCATTCCCGGCCATATCAGCTACCATGCTACATCTCAAAAACTTAAATTCCGATAAATGACCATTTTTGGGCCTACAATTTGCGTCATCTCGTCTACTTTTCAAGCTGTGATTTTTGGTATTCTAAAAACTACAATGGCTGCCAAATC
Organism: Chymomyza amoena; assembly: GCA_037043745.1. Taxonomy (NCBI): domain Eukaryota; kingdom Metazoa; phylum Arthropoda; class Insecta; order Diptera; family Drosophilidae; genus Chymomyza; species Chymomyza amoena. The sequence continues at coordinate 144,029 of JBAMAX010001406.1, read as the reverse complement.
AAAGTTATTTCATAATAATGCATTTTTAATCTTATTCCCAAAAAAACATTATTTCAACTTCTACTATTCAGATACTTTAAAACAAACTGATTATAAGTAACTTATTAATTTGTCAAAATGGCGTATCCAAGATGTCCGCCAAAATCATAAAAAATATTTTTGTGTTTATCAGTTGAGTTGGGTATGCAAATATTGGTTTTCGGGGTCACTGATCACGAATCTGGAGCTAGAATTTCAAAATGGCGAATTCAAGAGGAAGATACTATGCTTTAAGACAAGACATATCGCTGCACATTTAATCAAAAGTATCAATTCTATCAATCGTCTTAGTTGGTTGGCTGGGTTGTCTTCGACTTTGTTAATTTGGTCTTCGGATTAAATATTATCACCTAGTTTGTTGTCCTATTATTATTAGTATTACTTTTTCCAATACCAAATCGTTGTCGTCATCAGACTCAGACTGTTTTGCATCAGATCGTTCTTGAAAGGTCACACATATACATATTTTTAGATGAATATGTCTACCATACCACATAAGGAAAATAAAAACAGACCAAATGCAATAGATAACAAGATCATTCCTGAAATAAAAAATTCCTACAAAGCCATACCTTCGTCGTTTTGACGTTAATAACTGGAATTGAAGAATGAGAGTGCAAAAAGAGAAAGTCACAAAAAAATTTGTGATGTTCGTCGATTCGACTACCATTGCCTGTTTAAGCTTAAATTCATTCATTCAGCCCATTTTCTTAAACAGTGTATGGCTTATTTGAGTTGGTTAGATCCAAACCTCCCAGCTTCTATATGGTTGTGCTCAGCTACGAGGGTGGATTGAAAAGTTTCCGGCCTGACCAAGAAAAACAACGTTTTTAAGAATTTTTTTTTTATTTCTCAACATAATCTTCTCCAAGGCTGATACATTTCTCATAGCGGTGTTATAGTCTAATAATGCCATCTCTATAGACTGATTCGTCAAGCTCCTCAAAATTCCCATTTACAGCTTCGATTACTTCTTCATTGTCCGCAAATCTCTTACCGCCAAGCCATTTTTTGAGGTTAGGAAACAGATAATAGTCACTCGGGGCTAGGTCTGGATAGTAGGGAGGGTGCGGCATCAATTCAAATTCAGATCGTTGATTTTAGCCATCGCAACGATTAACTTGTGCGCTGGTGCGTTATCGTGATGAAACAAGATTCTTTTCTTCGCCAGATGAAGTCGTTTAATTTTCACCTCGTGGCCCAAACGTTGCAATAAGTCTGCGTAGTATTGACCAGTGATAGTTTTACCCTTTTCAAGGTAATCAATGTATTTAATACCTCTTGCATCCCAAAAAACAGTAGCCATAACCTTGTTCGCTGAAAAAATTGTTTTTGCCTTCTTTGGAGTTGGTTCCCCTGGTCCAATCCACTGTTTAGACTGTTCTTTGGTTTCAAAAGTGTAGTGGTGGACCCAAGTTTCGTCAACAAAATGTTTTTTTTTTTCCATTTTCAAGAAAAACACAGAGGCGTCTTGTTCAGTTCTCTCAAATCTAAACTAACATGGCGATCGGGCTGAAACTATAGCTACAAGCTATCTAAGGATGGTACTATAGAACGCCACCTCAAGGTAGGCCTAGTGGCGCCATCTCTTGGTCAGGCCGGAAACTTATCAATCCACCCTCGTATATAAGCACCCTACCTTTATAAGCACTAAATAATAATTAATTAAGACCAATTTTTTAGGCAGGCTTTTTTTCTTAATAAGAATGTTGATATTATTTTCCTTAAAAGTAAATTTTGGATTAAGAACTATGCGTATTTAACTTTTTGTTCAAAACTATTCTTTTGTGTTGTTAAGAGTTTGATCCCTTTGAGATAAGCGCTCGTGCTCTTCTTTTCAAATAAAAAGCTTGATTTTTGGCTGTAGTAACAAGGATAATCCATATCCTAAGGTTATTGTGTGAAACTTTTCAACACCGATCTGTGGTTAAAATTGCAATATAGGTATCCAAAAAATATTTCTATATTTATCCGAAATTTTCGATATAAAAAATTCATACAGTTGGGCGAAAGCTCAAACCCTTAAGGACAACCAGCTGCAGCGCTGGAGAGAAGCTTTTGCCCATCTTTTATCTGAAAGGTCTATTATTTTAAAAACATTGTATTCACTTTTAATGGAAATGGAAACCTGTTAAATTCTAGCAAAAATTAGGTAATTTTCTGTTTGGTATCAGTGGCGCAGATATGTTGGTATCAAGTGGAACTAGCCTTCCTGGTTTAATAAAATAAGTTCGAAAAAACACTTTAAAAAAGCTATGCACGCCTGTCTAAGTTTGCTCTCAATAAGTCCACTATTTCGTATAGCTACCAGACAATAGTTGAATCAGTTTAAAAGTCATTATATCATGCTTGGGTACTTGTAGTATTTGGCAACAAGAATTTAAAATATTGTTGAAGAAAATTTTTAAGTTGCCGCTTGCACTACATTCGTAGCTATCCTATTAAACAGACAATTAAAAGTTCACAAAAACAGGCTGACAGAGAGGTAGACATTGAAAGATTTTCAATTTCGAATATTTAGTTCAACACCAACGGGTAGATGCAGCCAAACCTATTCACAAAAATTTAAAATTTCCCTGGAAATAGTCTAAAATAAATATACACAACAAGTTTAGGCTTACAACACAAAACGCTTTTGTGGTTTTCTCTACTCATCTAGCACTATCACCCAGCACGGATAACATGTCCTTCTCAGAAAATTGTTCAAAAATTGTTGCACAATATACTAAGCCTAATGGAGTCCTGCTCACTTGCTTTTATTTTTGACAATCACAATATAGCCCTTACCCTTGCGATACAGAGTATTCAAAAAAAAGAAAAAAGAAATGAAATCTCGACATTTCAGTAAAAAGTGGAGTGAAACAAGTAAAGACATGCCGCAAATGGAGCAAGCGGGCATTGGGGCGGTGGAGGCAGCTTTTAAGCACTTTTATGCTGATGCTGTGATTTTTTACAGCTGCCATTTTTGGCACGGTTTGGTCCAGAGGGTGGCCGTGTGACAGCAAAGAGGGAGGTGAGGCAATGGCAGAGTGTCTGAGAGTGGGAGGCAGAGATAGAGAGAGCCATGTTGGCAGCTGTGCGTGCGTTGGCCGCTTCATCGACGAGAAGTTCGAGCAGACATGAAGCTGAAGCTGGAGCTGGGGGTCGTTAAGTATACGACGAGTGTGCCAAATGATGTTTGCCTGAATGGCAGCAGCCACAGCCGCTGATGTTGCTGTTGTGGTAGGACTCTCTTGGCCTTGGGTTGAAGGTTGTAAGCGCTGAAGTGGTGGAATGGGTAGCAGCTTGAAAGTGGCAGCCACAACTAGGGCATATATTAAAATTTTGTGGTAATTACAAGTAACTCAGTCGAGCTCATTGTCAATAAGCGTGGGTGGGCAGCCAAGAGCTAGACAGAGCGAGATAGCTAGTGTGTAATAGAGAGAGAGAGTAGGTGAAAATTGGTAGCGTCATGGCAACAAAATGGCAGCTGCGTGTGCCCATGTGCACATTTTAACTTGCATACTTTTTGGCGCAAAATCTGCTGACTGAGTTTGTTGACTTTTTCCAGTAATTGGCAACGCTTGGCTGGCAGGCATTTTTAGTAAAAATTTCTCCAACCAAGTGTTTGCTTAGAGTCTAGTGAGTTTCCTAGCCAAGGTAAGGATGTTGTTGGAATTGATGATCTAGCATAAAATTGCAAATGGCGTTACTTTGATAGCGCTATTTACTGGCAAAAATTTTCGAAGGGGGTGGGCTAAAACACTAAAAACAAATCACATGGGAGTGGCGTGTGTGTGGTTGTGTACCTATAATAAAAAGAGATATGAAAAGTTAAGTGCTTAATGTGTGTTTGGAATTGCAATTTTAAAAAGTTTGCTTAACTTTTTTCAAAATAGTATGAGCCAGCAGGCAAACCGGGTAAATTAAGCGTTTGCAGCAGTTTACAACAAAATTTTTCATAGTAACAAGTTCATTTAAGTTAAGTTATAAAAAAAAGCTGCACTCAAAAGTTTTCACCTTTTTATAATAATAAAAATAGGATGCATAAAATATATTAATAAGTTTTATTACTTTTCAATTGCAGTTTGCTGCATTTATATTGGCTTTCCATTATAAACTTGGTCAAAGGGCAAATAACTTTAAATTTTTGCAAGCAGCTGTTTAATAAATGAGGGTTAGATGATATCGGAACTCGGTTTGAGATAAGGTAAGGTATATAATGGCCCTCTAGTCCTTGTAGGACTTATAGGAAAATAGTAATATATATAAGGTATAAACAAATTTCGATGAATTTTGGTAAATACAAAAAGCGAAGCCTGTTTATTTACTATTTTTCTAATAATCTAATTAAAGTTTAGATAATCGTTGCCCTTCTGGCTTATTAGTTTTAGTATTCGGTCTTTTAGGCAATTAATTTATATGAAATAATAAAAAATCCAAAAACAAAATATTGGTTGCCCAATATAGAACCCAGTTATACATTGAATCTTACAACTTTACAAGTGGTATTCAAAATATTTCAGGACAGGATTGTTCCAGAGAGTCATTACAGGAATTTTGTTATTCTGGCCAAATTAAAGCTCCCTTTAATATAAAATCCAATTCCAATCTAAAGTCATCGCTGAACAAAGCAAATGCAATTTGCAAAACATATCACTGACATCGGCAAAAACAACGCCTAGGTCAATGGGAAAACAACAAAGCCAACAAATTGACAATATTGCACATAAATGTGTTTAAAATTACGCATTGCTCATACGCAACGTATGGCAATATTTCCGCTACGTCATGTTTTATATGCGACACATGTCAAGGCAGCCCACTTAATATTCCGCTCACAGACCCAAAGTCACACATCGCAGGACTCCGACGGCAGAGTACGAACTAATACCCAGAGTCGAGTGTCTAAGCCCAGCCAATTGCAATACTATTGATTATTTTTTTTTTGTTCTTTAGCTTCGGTTTCGGTTTCATTGCTTGCCAAAATGAATGAGCAAAGAAAGCATGGAATGAAGAATGAAGAAGAAAATGAAACTATGACCAGACCAAATATTTTTATAACAATAAAAGCGTAAAGTAAAGTGAAAATACAAAGAGTTGGTGGGGGTGAGAGAGCCAAACGCGATAGTGGAAAAGGCATCAAAATGAAAATTGACTGAAACACGCTTGGATTTTTATTTTTGTTGGCCATAATGCTATTTTCGTCGTCATCAAGAACGCGTTGGCCAATGGGCCAAAGGGCCAGCTGGCGTGCAAGACCTGAACGTTGAGCAGTACAAAATATAATACAAGTAGTATATATTCACAAGCAAAGAGTGGGAGTTTGGTGACAACGACGATTCAATACTCTATGTGCACAGTTTTTTCTTGTTAAGCTTTGTCACTAGTTTTTGGTAATCTGCGAGCTTTCGAAGAACAGCCCGACTTCAAATAAAGACCAATACCATAAGAATTTATTTGGCTAGTCAGAAGCTTATGTCAAAATTATATGTACATAAGTTTTTATGTATATCTGAATTGGGCTTCCCAGCGAAACAAAAACATTTGTATTTTCTGACTTGGATTTGAATCCATTCTCTGGACTCCACTTTAAATCATCATATTTGGATTTTGGTAAAACTCAAAAAGGGACAAATTAACTTAATTTTATCTAAGCATAATTTTATTGTCTTTGAAAAGCATGGTTTACTTGTCATTTCGAACTTATATTCAACTTAAATAACAAGAGGCAGCTACCATTTCATAGAAAAAAATCATAGCATACATTTGGGGGCGCAATTGTTAATGCATGGTTTGAAGCCAATTATCTCAAAAATCTGATGTAATGGGGTTAAAGTGTATTTTGGATTGATTATAGCGGCCTCAAGAATATGAAATAAGGACGGTCTTAGTACAATATAACTGAAGTTTACTACACAATTTTTTATAGTCTTATTTATTTATATCGGGTATTTCATTAGGGACGCTACAAAAGTAGACCGATAGGGACGAATTTTCCCGTATTCTTGACATTTCTCTTCAGTAAGGTTTACCATTTCGTCATGGAAAGATATTCGATCCAACAACAAGTCTAAATCATTACAATTTTCTACCGAAATTTGGAGTCAGTGGCCCCAACTTTAAGAGCGCTACGTCCAAATTATGGTCGTCATAATTGTCTTGCCAGATCAACAATTAAGCGTCGAGTGGAAAAATTTGAATCCACAGGCACAGTACAAAATGTTCCCGTGCCAGTGAGACAAAAAAGTGCCCGTAGTGTCGAGAATATTGCTGCCGCTAGCGCATCAATTGAGGAAGACCCAAATCAGTCTCTCACACGTCGTTTTCAAGCGTTGGGCATCTCTGTGACGTCGATGTGGCGAATTTTACGAAAATATCTTGGCCTACATCCTTACAAGATCAAATTGACACAAGAACTGAAGCCGCTTAACCACCAGAAGCGTCGTATGTTCGTGAATTGGGCTGAGCAACAACTTGAAAATGATCCGGATTATCATCGAAAAATCATCATCAGCGATGATTTCTGGCTGAATGGCTTCGTCAATAAGCAAAATATGCGTTATTGTTCAAGCAGCAATCTACACGTACTCCATGAGTCACCATTTCATCCTAAAAAAATTACGGTTTGGTGCGGTTTATGGGCCGGCGGCGTCATTGGGCCGTACTTCTCCTGTGTGACGATCAAGACCGGCACGTTACTGTGATTGGGAACTGCTACCGCTCAATGATAACCAAATATTTTTGGCCCGAATTGGATGATATGGACTTGGACAACATGTGGTTTCAACATGACGGCGCCACAAGCCACACAGCGAATGTCACAATCGATTTATTGAAAACCAAGTTTGGTGAACGTGTTATCTTACGAAATGGCCCAGTCAATTGGCCGCCTCGGTCGTGCGATTTGACGCCGTTAGACTATTTCCTGTGGGGCTACGTCAAGTCTATGGTCTATGCCAACAAGCCAGCGACGATTGATGAACTTCTGAAAATTGGGTTCAGCGTCTGGACTTCTGCAAGCGTGCCCGTGGTGGCCATGCAAAAGAAATCGAGTTTCATATATAATGGCTTCGAATGTACTTTCACAGGAATAAAGAATTTAATTGATATCCAAAACGATTTTTGTTTTATTTAAAAAAACTTTTGTAGCGCTCTTATTGAAAAACCTTTTAATTGGCTACCATTTCATAAATACAAAAAAATCATAGCATACATTCGGGGGCGCAATTGAAAATGCATTTAAGTCAATTATGTTGAAATCGTTGTAGCCGGCTTTGGATTGATTACAGCAACCTTAAAAATATGAAATAAGTATGGTCTGAATTATATTATAAATTAAGTTCATTAAAAATTTTATTTTATATTTATTTATACCCTCTACTTATAAGGTAGAAAGGGTAAACAAGATTTTTTAAGTCTATGTATCAGACAGAAGGAGGCTTTCCAGATCTCCTCGCTTACAAAATCGGAAACTTACATAAAAACATGCTCAAAGATATGACCTCCCTTCGCAAATAAGCTTCATCGTTATTTTATAAAAATTTACCTTAAATAAACAATTTTGTAAGATAATTCATGTGGCCCTAATTAACAAGGCCACATCCAAATTTTAGTAGCTTATTGGAATAAATATTGTCCTGCACTTAAAAAAAGAATCAAATTGAAGAGTCCTTAGAAGGAAATTATAGGAATAGAATTATTTTCGAGAAGAAGGGCATCAAACTTTTAGGTATCGCCTCGATGGCATAACTACTTTTTTTTTACATTTCAACACGTTTTTCTACTTAGCACTAGAGCTGTCATAATTAACTGAACACTTAATTTATATTTATCAACTTTTTGCACAATTCAAGAGTGATAAAAAATATATTTTTATATGACTTCTTTTATATGCAGGTTTTTTTGGATTTCCGGTTTATATTTCATCTTGGACTTTGAATTATGCCAGGCGGTATGCTATACCAAATGAAATTTCTAACTCTCAGACTCTTACGAGAAGACAATCCAGCCATTTCAAGCCTTATCTGCAGCAAAGTGAATAAAATATTTATTAAAATCCGAATTTGCGAGCTCTGAGTTTTAATTTCTAACGCCTCATACAAGATATTAATTAAAATCTTTCACCTAACTTGTGGCATGCCGCAAGAAACTTTTAGGCAAGTTTATATTTAGAGATTTAGTTTGCTTTATTTTTATAATTTTTAAGTTTTTTTTCGTTAGCTAATCCTTTTATTTTGTCTAATTAGACTATGGCAAATATTGTTTTGGTTTCTATAAGCTCAAATATTTATTTTAAAAATACAATGCTTAAATTTGCATTGATTTTATTTACCAATATAAAAAAGTCTGAAGGGGCGGGCTAGCTCTATTGTTATATATTTTCAGGCTGCTTTTTTTTTTTTGTTAGTTTTAATTATATCTGAACAAATTCTGAACTAATTTTTAGTTCTATAAATTTGCATTAAAAGCTGTTAAATACATATGTTTGGTTTTTGTTGTGGCTAAAACTATGTATAAAATGGTTGGCAAACAAAACGAGCATGAAAAAGCCTCAATTAGCATACAATTTTTTTAATTGCTTAATACACAACTTTTTAATTGCTTAATAAAAAAAGTTAATTTAAAAAATTGCATAATATCATAAAATGCTTGCGTGCATCACTTTGTTGCATGAATTAACAAAAAAAAGTATAAAAACTATCGAGTGGTTGAAAAAATTTGGGGCAGGCAGCCGATGAAAATTTAAAAAGTTCCCAAAATGAATTATAGCTTATATGAATGTGCTATCAAAATAAAGGCGCTCAAAGAAAAATAAGTTTCAGAAACTATTTTACTTTTACTTACAATTGATCATTTCATTATCTGACAGAGTTTTATAAATTTGACCTGTATTGTGTATGTTCATCTGTTCCTTCTTCTTAATTTTCTTCTTAATTCTTCTTAAGTTCTTAATTTAAGAAATTTTATATTGCAAGTAGCGTTTCGATTGTTCGCTGGTTATAGGCTATGTGACGTCATGTGTATTTGCAAATGGCGCACTCAAGAGGACATTAAGTGATCAATACATTTTTTCGAATTAAAAAACCTGTATTGATGCTCTGAAATTTTTTATAAATGAATACCTAGGGACAAGCCTATGTGGCAATTAGTAGTTCAATTTCTTCAGTCATAATAAATATCTCGAAAATGTTGTTATGGTGTCGTTACGAATGAACATTTTTTAATTTCTGATATGAGAGAGGGTCTTAGCAGACGTATGTGATTAACTATTTTGTATTTATTGGATCAAACTAAATGGCTGAAAAGTCGTCGTGACTTTTCGTCTCTACAAAAATTGAGTAGGCTAACATGGGTCAGTTTGATATATTTCCTTTTATAAAATTTGAGTTAGCTCTCGAAGTGCTTATTTAAAAAAATTGTAATGTATACCCCAAAACAACGAGAATACAAAAAATTCCAAAAAATTTAATTGGATATAACAAATGGCGAACAAATCGTCATTACTTCTTCTCTTTGTAAAAATTGGAGAGATGAACTATGTGTTAGTTTCATATATTTCCTTTTGTAATATTTTGTTTCGCATACTAGGTACTCTTTTAATAATATTGTATGATATCTCCCAAAACAATTAATATAAAAAAATAAAAGTTGAAAAAACTAAAACCCAAGAACTGAAAAAATTAATAAAATAACTAGCACTTATCTGGAATTTATCCATACAAACTCTTTAATAGTCTTAATTTATTAAATCAACAATTTAATTGTTATACTTTAATGCATTTAACACTTATTAAATTTTTATAATAATTAAAAAAAAACCCTTATATACATCTGTTTTAAAAGTTTTTGAGAATAAAAATTAAACATTCGAATTTTTGATTTGGGCAGAACTATTTATTACCTCTACAGGAGATTATTCCTGTGTGTGGTTGATCATTAAAAATAAAAAAAATTAAATTAAATACATACAAGTATTTATAATGGCCATATGTAACTTTTTTTTTTAACTAATGATCATTTAGTAGCAAAATATGACTATATTTTGTAGGTACATAAGACACCTCACATCATTTGCTAAAAATTATATTGTATTATATTACGTTACTTACACAAATTTATACGCCTTATCTTACGGAAATTCATTTTTTCAAGAAAAATGTTCGTTTTCAGATTTGACTGATCCATAAATTTTTTTTAATGCTGTATAAAAATAATAAAGATGATCATTCACAGTTTCCTCTTCTCTAATTCAATTTCAATCTTTAACAATTAGTTTTCTCTAAATAATAAAAAATTCGCAGACACCTCTTAAGGCATAAAAATAATAAATCCGATAATTTGTAGATTTATTCAAGGCCTTAGTATCAGTAGCTCCCATCTTCTTTCATTTAATTCAACTTTCAAAGCTCTCAAGCGTTACAAAGCATTCATAAAACTTATAATACTCTTCACTCTGTAAAGTGTATCGAAATTGTTTGGCAGACCACTCACACATACTAAGACATACACGCGCTTGCAATTTGGGGCCAGCCAAATAGTCAAAGGACAGCGACAACTCTCTAACTCTCTCTTTTGCTTGTTTCTATTGCTTACACACACATGCACACGTACGTACACCCACACTCTTTTTTGCACTCTCTTTCTCTCACGTTCATTGTGAGCAAATATAAATGTTCGAGTTATAAAAACAGCTGCAGGCTTAGTTGGCCAGCTCTTTGTAGCTGTGTGAGTGAGTTTTTATTGTGCGTCTGTATGTGAGTGTGAGAGTGCGATTGTGAGAGTGTGTCGCAACTGACGACTTTTGGCGAGTGGGTTGCCAAAAGCAGCAATAACAACAACAAAGGAAACACTAAAAGCAACAATAACAGCAAAAGTAAAAGCAAAACCAAAAGCAAGCAAAACAAAATTAGTTTCATAAGTTTTTTATGAGTTCATCGCTTTTTTGTGTGCACCAACCAGTTCCAATATACATGGACACTGTAACATGTATGTGCGAACACATACACCCACATGCAAACTTTGCACAGTGGTTAAACATGGAAAAATATATGCAATATCAACTTTGATGAAAAGAAACTAATTTATAATGATAATAAAACTATTCTAGAATTAAATTTAACTATTGGTTGGGGACTTAACCCATAAAAGGATTTGATGACTCATTTTTTTTGACCCATATCTGAAGCGGAAGCATTTTTACGCCATATTCATGCAATCGCAACCACTGTGCATTGGCTGCTGGCTGACTGGTTGGCTGGTTGGCTGACTAACCAACATTCCATTGTTGTTTTTGTTGGTTCTTGCTGTTGCTTTTTGCCATTTTTCGTGCCAAGGGTCGAACGTCAGGGCGGACGTGTGGGTGTCCTTTAAGTCGTCTCTGTCTCTGCTGCTGTGCTGGCACTTCCGTTGCACACACGCTCACTCGCGCACACATACACACACACACATCCAAACATCCATATACATGTAAAAGCAGAGTTAGAGGCAAATAATTCACAAAAAAATACATATATATATGTAGCAGGAAGCCAAGTAAAATATATTGCGAGTAAATTTCTTTTGTTGCTCGGCTAGACGTTCAGTCTGAGTTTGAGGCGTGAGGCCCACACACAGCTAAATAGAGCGAGACAGTGCTAGCCAGGGGCGTAGTTGGGGGAGAACTTTGGGGGTTCAATGCCCAGTTGACTTGCTGATAATTAAAAATATATTAGTAAGATGCTCGTTCACTAGTAATAATTTATATAAGTGTAGTTTTGGTATACTGTAACATCATCAAAAGTATAATAAGCTTCAGACCACGTTACCGGATTAGATTCGTATAAATATTAAGATAATACAATCAATATAAGCAATAAATTATATGCGGGATTTTCTGACCAAACAGTGTATCAAATGCAGAGCTGTCTCTTATCATTTGTAAATACCTTCAAGTTACGAAACGAAAGTGGATGTGAATAAGTCATGCTCTCAGGCAAGATCCAAGCACCATAGTTAGGATGGCACATGAATGGAATCCGCAGAAAGCAGACGAGTAGGACTGTTACGAGTATTATCAAACGAAATTACACTCTCGCTCTCAAATGTTCTTTTATTTGAATTAGTAAAGATTTTGAAATTTATTTATAGTAGTTGTTCTGACGAGCTGCATTTACAATCAAGGCATAATACTGAGCAAATACCAAATCAAAAGTCTCCGAACCATATAAAATTTGTAGTTAAGCATCTTTATTAGAATTTTTACACGCATGGTAAAATGAAACGGAATTCATATTAGTTTCCAGAAATAATTTATAAAAAAATGCTGATCTGGATTTTCCTTACGATTTGTTTGTTAAAGGAGCTGAGGACAAAATATGGCAGAAACTGTTAAAATAGAGACCATACTTAATATTCAAAACATAGGCCATTTGACTGGAACGTTTTCTACAGGGATTACCGAACTTTAAAAGAATGCAATAATATTTGTTAGAAAATTCTCGATTTATAGATTTATTTTTATTCTATAATTTTTGGCAAAAATATATTTGATGTTTCTAAGTTTTTTATTCTAATAGTTCAATTTGAAAGCCAAAAACAGATTCTTTAAAAAGATTATAAAAAATGTCGAAGATAAATTAAGAAAATATCGATTTATCTAATAAGTTAAACCAAAAATAATGTAACTTTAGTACTCACTGAATGAATAATTTTTTCGTATTAAGTTCTTACCACACAAATGCATAAGCTTTGTATTCAAGTCCATAGGGCAAAAAGTTGTAAAAACCTTAGAAGATCCAACAGAAATTTCCGAAAATATCTGACTTTTTTGAATTAATTCTATTAAAAATTGTATAAAATTAAATGTAATAAAAAATTTGAGATGTTTTTCTGTCTGCTCTTAATCCATATAAATTTAAGTTCTGTGGAAGTAGTTTTTCTACTTGATTTATGTCCCATAATGTAAAAACATTACTTTTAAGGGAGAAAAAATTTGTAAAAAAAAGGAGAAAAAATCATTTCAAAAACTGAGCATATTTGAAGAAAACCTCTTCTAGTCCAGTACAATTTTTCTCAAGACGATTCAAACTTTCTAATAATTTCCGAAAAGTTAATGATTTTCTAAAGCCTAGTAAAATTTGTAAAACTTAAGGAAGTTTTCTCCTTGTTTTATAGCCAGAAACTTTAGTTTTACGGAAGAAAAAATTTGTTAAAAATATGCATATATTCATTCCTTCAACCTAATTATGGTTTTGTAAGGGTACACAAAGTAAGATTATTAGTTTCCAAAATGTAATTTTTACTTCCACAAATTGTCAGAAATATTTACATATTCCTTTTCTATCCCACATAAAAGTAAAAATTTATGAAAGAACAAAATCTTCCAAAAAGCATGCAAGATTATCCCCCTGGAAAAGTCAGCTACGTCTCTGTTTCTAGCTGTATTTGTGTGCCAGTTAGAGCAGTGCTGTCGTACACCAATGTGGCGACAATTTGTTAAATTGTTATTGTTATTTCTATGTTAAATGCTCGACTGCCCACAGTTCCAGAGTTCAGTTTGAACGCCCCGTACCGCCCCCCTTATATCTATCTTGTTGTTTTTTTTGCTTGTGTACTAGCCACTGGCTGCACGTAGAGTCGATCTGCATAAATTATGTGAAATTTATAAGCACAAGAACACCACCAACGAGGGTCTGACTGGGAAAACTTATTACGAAAAAAACAAATATTGTCCAGCAATTGGATTTTATTTTTTTTATTGTTGACTTTCAACATTTTTTTTAGCTGCGGGCTGTGTTTTTAAAAACTTGTGACAAAACCAAATTACGCAATTTAAAGCTTGTTAAACCCAAAAACAAAATGTTCCCAGTTCGCTACTAACAACAACTAACACAAACTTCACAAATAACAACAAGATATATGAGGCGAGTGAGTTCCCCCAGTCAACTCCCAACAACATTGTTGCCACCTGAGGCATGCGTTTCATTAAAACAACAACTACAACAACACCAACGAATCTACAGCGTCAATGAACTAGTCCAAGGAAAAGCAACAACAACAACAACAAGTACTGAAATAGTAGGATTTGGTGCCTGCCTGGTCAGTGCCCAAACTAGTGAGCCGCACAAATTGATTTTCCCACTCTGGGCACACTAACAACAGTCAGACGACAAGTTGTTGTCGATTTCTGTGAATGCCAAAGTAATAAAATCATCAGCCCATTGACATTTGCTGCTGGATTTTGGGTACGGGACAATGAAACAAACGTCAATTATGTGAGATGAACCGAGTTGAGACTGTTGAATTGACAGGTTTCACTGGCAACAACTCAATCAGGGCTAGCCTTTGTTGGATGTTGGGATTTTGAAGTTTGGCAAACGAAACTTGGTACACAGCTTTATGTAACTTGGACAAAAAGTTATAAGCAATATTTGTCTTAGGGGTATTTGCGGGACATCTTGAGTGCGTTCTCGGAAAAGTTCATTTTTGGTATATAGTATGATTTATTAACAGCGTTAAGTAATTGATAAATTGACAAGTGGCAGTAAATTTCATAAAGTTAGTTGAGGGAGCTCAATCGAGAAGAGATGACTTATACTGGAGTTTATCTCAGATTCCCTGACGTATACGGGATTTTGTGAGCAGGAATTTGGATTCAGCGTCTTATTTGGGAATCAGAAAGTTGCCTTTTTTTCAAAACTGGTTGTGCGGCAATCTTTTGGGGGTCGCTAAATTCGAATTCCAGATCAAAGAGCAAGAAACCCCAGAACGTCTGGTTTCTAAGTCAGCGTCTAAAAAACCTAATTTTATGCGATTTTTGGTGGTTCTACGCCCTTAAAAATTGGGGTCTTTTGGACGTCGTTTTCGGATTGAAATTCGCTGTACTAACGATAATACGGTATAATATATGTTTGCAATCGATCAACATTTAAGATCGATAAAACGAAAATTATAGCGTTGCCAAGACCATATACACTGTTTATCAATATGGTTGTACAATCGATTGCCTCGTTGGGGTTGTTGTACAAAATAATATATGGCCTATTTATCGTCGATAGCAGTTGAGATCAATAAAACGCAAGCATAGTATAACCAAGGCCATACACACTGTTTATCGATTCAGCGGTACATTCCATTGCATCGTTGGGGCTGTTGTATAAAATATTGTATGGTTGTAAGAGAATACCAAATATTTTGAATTTTCGATAATCAAATAATTATTTACCAGCTGGTCACTTATTAGTCATCCGATAACATCTCAGATTGATAAAACGAAAATTATAGATTAACTACAAGCCATACTTGCTGTTTACCGATTAAGGTAAACAATTGAATGATTTCTTTGTTGGTTTGTTACACAGGATTTATATGGTTTTATGAAAAACTTAAATGCATAAATTTCTCGATAATAAGTCAAATTCTACAACTACTCTTATCTTGTATGCCTTACTTAAATTTTAGGTGTTCCGAAAGGCAATTCGCTCCTAGATATCTGCTTAGTTTATTCAGATCGATAAATTGAACAATTATCTCAATCAATTTTAATTCAAAGCAAACTTTATTTTGGAAGGCAAAATTCCTTAGGGAAGTAATTTTTCGAAATCCCTAAGTAAAACCCAAAGTTTATCCTTTAAATAAATCCTTTTGAATCGAAATAGTAATGAAACATTTCTGCGTTATGATGGTCAACTATCGGGCTACGATAACAGCCATGTTGAGGTGCTCCGAATCACTATGAAGGTAGCCTATTAGTAATCGATAACAATGTAGATGAGGGATATTAAGTAAATATTAAGAGCTTAAAGTCAAAGATAGCCGTTTTTCGAAAACCAATATAGAACTTGAAGTGAGTGGCCAATTATTGGTCTCCGATATTACGGTCACCTATCGGAAAACGATAACAGCCATGTTGAGGTGCTACGAATCACAAGCAAGTTAGCTTATTAGAAATCGATAACAATGTAGCTGAGAGATATTGATAAATATTTAGAGCTTAAAGTCAAAGATAGCAGTTTTTCAAAAACCTATATAAAACTTGGAGTGGCCAATTATTGGTTATAGATAAGATCCAAGAAGGAGAAAACCCATGACACGAACATCACAGTATAGAACTTTTATTTTTATTGATTGTTTACTAGTGTAAACAGTAGAGAGCTTCAGCTTTCCGAACTACTAAAAAAGTCGACTACCAATTATCGATAACTTTCTAGCTGACTCAAAAACTCCCTATACAAAATTTTATTACATTAGTCAGCTAAAAATAAGTTTACACACACATAAAAAAAGGACAAACCCATAATTGATATAGAAACCTGATATGAACTTCGGTTCAACCTTCACATTTGACAATAATGAGTTTGAGCAAAATACAAGCCCAAGTGTGCATTATAAATCCTGGCAAGCTGTCGTTGTGGTTAGTCCCTCATGCAGTTAATTATAACAAAATATTAATTTGATCAAACAAACAGAATTTTCCAGAAACGCACACATAGATACACGCACACACCCACATACAAGCCAGTCAAAACAATTAACCAAGCGGTTTGCTCAAACACACACAGATACACAAACACAGGCGCAGAGACACAAATACACAGATAATCAAACACACAGATACTCAAACACACAGATACTCAAACACACAGATACTCAAACAGAGATTGCCTTTCGTTTTGTATCAAAATACGTCATGTTCAATTTGCTGGACATAATTTTTTATGACTCCAAAAAGGACCACGGACAAGCCAATCGATATATTGCAAGGACTACGAACATGGCGTCCTTTAATTGCTGGTAGCCTTATAAAATATATGTGTCAACCGATGACCAGTTGCATTAAGTCCATTCAATATGCCAATTTCATTAATTGTTAA
The DNA here is from genome assembly GCA_037043745.1 of Chymomyza amoena. NCBI lineage: Eukaryota > Metazoa > Arthropoda > Insecta > Diptera > Drosophilidae > Chymomyza > Chymomyza amoena. The sequence continues at coordinate 127,158 of JBAMAX010001406.1, read as the reverse complement.
CAATTGTTTAAAAATTAATCAGAGTGTGCTCTGCCAGTAGCAATCAGCATAAAGATCTGGAGGAGTCATTTTTCATTACAGTGAGTTGGCATGGTAATCTACAATTGTGTTAATCATTGGGGAAAGAGTTAAACGTGGAGCTAAGGGATTCGTGAAACTTAAAGAGTTACACAATTTAAAGGTATCCGGTTGTTAAATAAGATGCAATTGGGGATTTGGGCAAAGCGTTGTGAATGGCAAAAAAGAGACACTCTTTGATTTTATTCAATGAATTCGTGAAAAGGAGATATGTAGCTTTTGTGACACAAATTCTGTAAAAACTGTATGCAGAGCCTTACGGCAGATTTTCCTTTAAGAGATATGCAAAACGTAAAAATGTTTAGAAATCTGGCACTCCATATCAATACCCTGCGTTCGGTCGTTCACGCCTGAAAAATTCAGCTAGGAGCCGAGGCATGAAAAGGAAGCGAACGCTCATGGCTTTGTAGGAAAACTTTGAATTTCAATTTTATAAATTTCTCCTTGCGATAGATTTGTTCATAAAGAGAATAATGCCATAAGTTAATGTTGCTTATTCTGGGATTGCAGAACGGAACTTTCTTGAACTCTGCTTGTAGTATTTTTTTGTCGCGTTTTTCTTGGCCATCCCGGAAAAGAGTGAAAATAATTTCAAAATTGAGGCAGCGTAGTTATTCTAAAGTTTCCAAGAAAATTTTTTATTTCGCATTTTATTTTTTTGCGAGGTATTCTAATCGAATATTTCATATATCACTTTAGAATATTGGTAATATTTTTTTTTATAGAAAGTACCTCTAGTTGCAATACAATCTATTTCGACAACAATTGAGTTTTTGCTTAATTTGAGGAAAATTATGGAAAATATTTACAATCGAAGAGAATTTCTCCAATTTCTCCGCATTTACCATTAGGTAGATTTATCTTGGATTCCCATATTATCATGGTCTATTAAGGACAAAATTTTTTTATAAAGACAGTAATAATCAACGTATAAGTATGTGCAACATGGGGTAGAAAACTTCAAAGACCTCACGAAGCTACCTTATGTATAATGAGGGTGACTAGAAACAACGTTGTAGCATTACTCGTCTTTTCATTTAATAATTCATCTATGTTAATTATATTCTAAAGGGGAACTCGCTTATCCTCGACAGCACAGACTACTGCATACCGCAGGAACATTTCACAACTAAATTCAGAGCCTATATTCCAACCAGAGAGAAGTGGAATACATGTGTACCAGGCCCAGCGGGCTCGATAAAGGTATACACGGACGGTCCCAAGCTAGACGACCGTGTAGGGGGAGGCGTCTACGTTAAGGACTTCAACTTTAGAACTGCTTATCGATTCCCGGACCACTGTAGTGTTTTTCAGGCGGAGGTTACTGCAATCCGGGAGCTTTAATAACAATAAGAAACCTACAAGTTCAAAATAAGAACATCTGTATCTATTCGGACAGCCAAGCGGCTATTAAGTCCCAAGTTTCGATGACTTCGTGCATGAAGTCAGTGAATAACTGCCGCTTATCTCTAGGGGAGATGGCTGAGCAGTTTTCAATTCAACTGATATGGGTTTCAGGACATAGGGAAATTGTATTGCGAATGAACTGGCTAGAAAGGAACTACCAGCATCCTCCTTCAAGAAGAGGAGGGCCTGGGTATACCCATGGGCAGCTGTAAACTGAGAATATGAAATTTTTTCGCTCTCTGTGTAAATAAAACGTGGAGTCGGATTTCGAACATGTGTAGAATCTCGCGGCAAACTTGGCCGACGAACTGCAGTATAAGAACCAAAGAACTTAGCTGTTTGAATAGAGCCCAGTGCTCATCTGTTATCCGTGCCATCACGGGATACTAGTTGGTAGGAAACCATGCATCCAGGTTGAATGCTCCCCACCATGACTTTTGTAGAAGCTGTGGCGATGAAGGAGCTGGAGACGTTGGAACACTTCTTCTGTCACTGCCCTGGACTGTGCAGTAAAAGATTTAAGTTCCTACAGTCACACTTTTTAGACGGTTTATCTCAGCTCTCTGAACAGAGTCCCAAATACCTTTTAAGGTTTATAGGGAACCTCTCAAGTGGTGTAGAGTGGTGAACTAGTCCACTCTAGCGGTATCGCAACAGGCCTATCCTTGGCCTAAGTGAGTTTGAACGACAGTCCCAACTGCCGCCCTAACCTAACCTAACCTAATTATATTCTATCCTTCGTCAAAGTTAGCAGAGCAAGACAAAAAGTTCAGAAACGATTCTAATAAAGATGTTGTCAGCTGTCTGAACATTTTGATCTTCAAGCTAAGTTTATGGAACTAATCTCCTTCCGACTCTAAGGAATCTTACAGATTATAGCTAAGTTTTACTGCTCTCTTTATTTACTTCCACGTACACTATATGGTATGGTAAAGTATCTTTATCTTTTACTTAATATTCAAAACGCAAACACAGTACAATCAGGATTTTAACAATATCACCCTCAGAAAAAATTTAGCTCCAAAACAAAATCTGTCATCCGTAACATATTTTTACAAAACTTTTTTGCGAAATTAAATTTGTAAGTTATAAGTCAAGTATATCAAGTATAAGTAAGATACAATATGACCATATCAATGGCACGTTCTGGTAATCCCCGACTCAAAAATCGTTAAAATGAAACCGAAAAAAGGCAGAATAAAAGTTTGTGAGGTACCCAAAGCCGAAGCCATCTCAACTCAATAAATATAGCAAATCTTAGGCGAGTTGACGTGCAAAGCATTGGGGCGGATGCCCTTGTTTTTGTCTAAATCGGTTCTAGTCGAAAATCGTTGCCCTTCTTGCAATTTTCCTTCAAAATGTAATATTGACATGTCATAATGCCAGCTTTTATATACTACATTTATGTACTAAAGTCCTATGAGGCACTTAGTATATAAAATAAGTCAACCACGCTTCATTTAATCTATTTGTATATAAAAACCTTTGTAAAACTGAGATGATTGACAGCTGTTACTTAATACTAAGTGCATAAGCATATTTACCGTTTATGTGCATCATAGTTTAATTATATACAATATACAACAAAAAATAAAATTGTATTTATATGCACACAAAGGAAACAAAATTGTCGGATTAACTTGTTTTATTTAAATAATATGATTGAGTAGCTCTTATGCTTGTAGAGTATGAAGAAAGGTATATTAAGTTTGTGTAAAAGTATGTCAAAGGCGAAAAGAAGTATTTTTTATTTTTAAAAAAACCTTTTCCGTATATATGATTCTATCACCTCAGGGTTGTCTGTCGGTATAAGCGCTAAAATCTCGGAGATCGATAGACCTGGGAACACCAACATTTTTGGAAAGTTAAGAGCTTATTGAAGTGAGTTGGTATATTTAATTTTTTCCGATATTCATGCTTCCGCTCTCTTATACCAAAATGGACAGCAGGACAATATAATTGGTTCAAGAAATTTTTACCCATCTCTTGGATTATGCTTCACAAGAAGATCAAAGGATCAAGAAAACAATCTTGAAACTTATCATCTTCGGGTTAATTTCGTTAAAAACGAAATAAGAACCCTCCTATATTTAAATCGCATCAAATACACTAAAAAATGTATAAAATTTACTTTTCGTCATTTATACTCTACAATACTCTCCAAAGTGGTTCATTCTTCTGACTCAAGCCTGTCTATATAGCAAGGTAAATATCTATACTGGCTTTCATTCTGTCATATTCGTGTCATAATGGATTGAAATGAATAACTTTTTGAGTTATAATCGAAAAATCGATCAAGATTGGAACTTGCTATTAGACTCATTTAGATTCGAATGTTTTGTTTCGACTTCGCCGAAAGCATTTCCCATCATAGCTAATAAATTTTTATATATATATATAATTAAATATTCAGATGAACTTTAATATCCAAGTTCTTGTTATTTTTTGGAAATATCATATCCAGCAACAGAACCAAACACTTTTGGCGCTTTTTGCCAGAAATTACCCTCTTCAAGTGATGCTTCAAAGTTAAGTTACAAAACCTTACGCAGTCAGTAAAGCAGGGCATCTTAAAGTCGGTTATCCCCCGACTTAATTATCGTATTTTCCGACAAATTCATGTATTGCAACAATGATTGGATTTCAATTAACCAAAAGCAAATTATAATTAATGCGCTTTTGACGTAATTCGAATCAATCATGGGTATGAGCAAAGTGTTGTAAATCCATTCAAGTGCAACAAGGACAAAGGTCAAACAATCGTTGTATAAAATGAGCACTTTAAGTAATTATATATACGAGTATATACAATACTTGCTACTGGCATTAAGGGCTTCTTTATGTATATGCAAAATTTCTGTGGAAAACAATTTCCATTAATTAAGTAAACAATACCAAAGCCATGCAAACGCATAAATTATTTAAGTCATAGCCGTGTTTGCCATTAATTTACATACTTATAAATATTATGGTATATAAGCTTTTAAATATAAATTAATATTTGTAAATTTATTACCAAACGGTTGCAATACAAATTTATTTTTGAAATAATTTATAATGTTGCATATGCTTGAAGTAAGATGTTGTGGATTTTATATTAATAACAAATATCATTTTGTCATATAATTATAGCATACTTTTTGGGGCCGTCAAGTATATTGTATTGTATATAGAGGCTTATATGTATGATAAGCTGTATTCCCATGAAATTGGTAAAACTAGCTTATTAGCTGATTCATTGCTGCTAAGCTGATTAGTTCTATGTACAATGACGTAATCAAATTGGATTTATATATAATGAATTAACCGAAAATGACAAACTATATTTGTATAAAGAGAGCAGTGGAAGGCATGAAAATTTCAGAATAATTAAGCTGGATTAAAGTGTCCTGTTGCCGCTGATAGTTAAATAATCTTTTATTAAATTAAATTCGTCATTCAAGTAAATATTAAAAGATACGAATTTGGCAAAATACAATTAGTGAAGCATTAGAAGCAAGCTTTAAAGATTAAGTCTTAATCTCCCAAAGATTACCAATAGCTCTTCGTTCTGGCAATATGAATGAAACTAGGAAAACGTTGATAAATTTTCTGACTGCGAAATACAAATTTAGAAAAAGTAACCTGTGTACATAGGATATCGATCCCGACTTAAATGATATTGATCCAAAAAATAGTTTTCTATAGATTGGTAATATAAAACGACAAGGATAGCTCTCATAAAAGAAAAAAAAAATTTAGGGCATAGTTCATTTATTTAGAAAAATATGATATTCTAGCCAAAGGTGCTCTGAAATTTTTTATTTTTAGTTCCCAACTACTATGCCAAGTTTAAAAAAATCATTTTATGGTATAGCACCAACAAGACCGATCGCTCGAAAAATTGTGTCAAGAGTATTCCTTGTTTGCTTATGAAGAAATCATTGACTATTTTAGACAGTCAACATTTTTAGCAGAATTTAATCGAAAACGTTTGCATTAACTTTAATATTATTTCATTACGTTATTTTTTGAAGGTCCGAAATTTTTAGAACCTTGTTTAATACTTACAAATTTTCAGTAACTAACACAATCCAAAAGAAATACTTGATATTGAATGCGTTTGAAAACGTACCTGAAAATACAAAGAAAATCATGAATTAATTAACAAATTTTTAATTATCGAACTCTCAAAATTCCATCTTTGGTAAAAATATCACAAAAATAAATGCTCCAGATAGGCCTTTGATAAACAACAATTTTTTTATTAAAAAAAAAATCTTATTTGGTATCCTGTTCGAATAATTAGGTTAGATACAAACAATTTTTTTAAAATATAAAATAAAAAAAAATTATATAGCATCGAACAAATATGTATGAGCTGAGATCAGTTAGTATTTAAATAAGAACATTTTTTTAAGGTTTCTATGACTTTTCTAAATCTACTCATATATTGGATGTTCTTGGTGGTGCAATAGTCTAGATGCGAATAATTCCGAAATATGTCATCTGGATACTAGAGAGTTATCAGCATTCTTCATTGGAGCTATTGAAAAATTAAATTGTATAGTCTTTTTTCCATTATTAACAGAAATCTTGCAACCTATCGACAAAACCGTAAAAATATTTCAAACTTATGGAAAGAGCTGATGGGATTATGAAAAAAAAAGAGTTGCGATTCTGTCATCTTGAAAGCTATAAAAGTTTTGGGCGTAATTCAAGTAAACTTAAAATAAGAAGTGAACTTGGGGTGATGATTACTAAGAAACAAAAGGCTATCTACATCTAAGTTTTATACCCAGGGTTGCCACCCCTAAAATTTTTTTAAAATTTTTACCAAGCTTCTCCAAAGCGGCTGGACCGATTCTCATAATATTTTGAGTTTTAATTGGGTAGGTCTTAGAATCGGCCAACAACTATTTTCCATACTCCTTAGTGATAAGGGTTGCCACCCTTAAAATTTTTTTTTTTAATTTTTACCAAACTCCTCCAAAACGGCTGGACCGATTCTCATGAAATTTTGTGTGTCAACTGGGTAGGCCTTAGAATCGGCCAACACCTATTTTTCATACTCCTTAGTGATAAGTGCTGCCACCCTAAACATTATTTTTTTAGTTTTTACCAGAACTCCTCCAAAACGGCTGGACCGATTCTAATGAAGTTTTGTGTGCCTATTGGGTAGGTCTGAGAATCGGCCAACATCTATTTTTTGTACTCAGGTTGCCACCCCCAATTTTTTTTAATTTTACCAAACTCCTCCAAAACGGCTGGACCGATTCTCATGAAATTTTGTGTACCTACTGGGCAGGTATAAAAATCGGCCCATCCATTTTTCATACCCCTAAGTTATAATTAATATTTTTAAGTTAATTGTTTTTGTCATATATAAGAGAAACTTATGTTTCACGTGTTACGGGTGTTCTCATGAACGCGTCGATAAATTTCAAATCTGATTTTGGCGTGTGTTAGAGGCTGTCAATACGGAGGTTTTTGGGTAGAAATGTTAGGATTCAAATTAATTATCAATCTTATTGTACTGTCCAGGAACGTGAAGATCGCAATGAGTGTGAAAGAATTCGGTCAAGGTAGACCCGTGAAGCGCGACATTCGAATAATAGTTTGCAGGTTCGAATCGAGCTGCAAACTAATCTAAAAATCTTATATTTTTCTAGATAAGCAAACTAGAGAATCTTACGATGTTTATTCACTTTAAGAGTACTCAAAAGTTTGGGCAGGACAACGTCTACCGGACTCACTGGTATATAATAAAGAGAAATGTAATTTACTTTTTGAAATTTATTCTTATGATGTAAGTGTGAAGGATTCATGAAGTTAAGGGGCACACCTAGTGTGACAGCCTAAAAAAAAGGCCATTTTTGGGAATTAATAAAAAAAAAACTAGTCAATCCATCTATTTAAAATTTTGAGGGTATATTTATACATGTTTTGGGAATATACACAGTAAAATTTTTGAAATAAAATATTGAATATTTTTGAAATGACACGCGATCTCCGGCGGCGCCAAAAAAAAAGTTCCTCCACTGCTGGAGTGATTGCAGCCTTCTCCGTTGATAAAACCTAAAAAAATACAATAAAATAAAAAAAGTACAATGAACCTCGGGCGAACAAACAAATCGAAAATTGAAAAAAAAAGCGGCATGTTGAAAAAAAAAGTTAAATTTTTTCCAAAATTTTGGTCGTTTTTGGCCTCCCAAAATTCGATTTTTGATCAGATCAAAAAACTGGAGGTTCATGGTATGGAGAACTATATAGAGGAGATGCAAAAAAAATTTGATAGCGATCGGATCATTTGTCTTCGAGTAATCACTCCAGCAAATTCGAAAAATGCTGTTTCGAGAAAAACGCGTTTAAGGGGCACACCTAGAGTGAAATTTTCAAAAATAAATTTTTTTTTCCATACTTCTATAGGGTTATAACTTTAAAAAATAACATACTAACATTTTAAATCGATATCTTAAATAGTTTTAGAGTTACAGCCATTTAAAAGAGTAGCCGCTCGGCAGTTAGATAGTTGGTATATACCTGAGATCGCGTGTCATTTCAAAAATTTTCTATATTTTATTTCAAAAATTTTACTGTGTATTCTCAAAACATGTATAAATATACACTCAAAATTTTAAATAGATGGATTGACTAGTTTTTTTTTTATTAATTCCCAAAAATGGCCTTTTTTTTAGGCTGTCACACTAGGTGTGCCCCTTAAAGATAAAATGATCGTTTTCACTGTTATAGAGCGGCTACTCTTTTAAATGGCTGTAACTCAAAACTATTTAAGATATCGATTTAAAATGTTAGTATGTTATTTTTAAAGGTATAACCTATAGAAGTATGGAAAAAAAAAAATGTATTTTTTGAAAATTTCACACTAGGTGTGCCCCTTAAGCTTATAATTTTTAATCTAGAAAAGAGCTAATTAAAATGAAAGGAAAAACTTCTTTAAAAGGTATGCTGATGTACTATTGATCATTATTTTGTCTATTGATGCTACTTATGCCTGTACCTGTATGTGAACGACTTTCAGTAAGTTAAACATGGAAAAATCTAATCGTCACTCAAGGATGAACTGAGGAAAATCATAAAACCTTCTCCTTGAACCTGGCGTAACAAAACCAATCAACGCCACTGTTAATTTCACATATTTTAAGTGAAAACCAATTCGAATTTATTCGTTTTCCAAGCAATAGTTAAATATCTCTAAAGAAAAAAAAGAGGTGGTATCTATTTCCCAAAAATTGTTCTTTATTTAAAATGCAAAAACTCGACCTTTATAACAAAACTTTATAAAACGAACAAGACACTTTATTAACTCTTCGACACCCAGATAACTAAATAAATTTCTTACAGTGTCATGTTCAAATTAAATTACTTTTGATGAACAGAACAAGAGCTGTCATCGTCAATTATACATGTTTATTATTAAATTAATAAATATTAATTATCAAAAAACACCTTCAAAAATTGTTATCCATACAAAATCTCTTCAATCCAAGCCAAGTAACAATTTCAATTTAATCCTTAAATTTAATTAAATTGCAGTTGTTGTTGAAAGTTGAATTTGTTACAAAGCTAATCCAAAGAGCTACTTTAATTGCATTCTAAAGTTAAATTAAATTGTAATTTATAAACAACATAAATTGAATTTGTATTTCATGAATTTCCTTCCACAAAAGACAAAGCTCTCTAAAATGTGTATTAAAGTCCCAAAAACTCTAAAGTTCACTGGAACATGCTCACTTTAATAGGCTATTAGTAGTCATAATATAAATGCAAAACAAAATTCAAGCTTGTACAGGGTCAAAAAGACAATAAAAGACAATGAAATAGGTTTATATGTTGACTGATAAAGCCGTATTAGTAAACATAGTGCCCCAAAGCCAAATGCCAATGCAGTTTTGTAGCTTACAAAGCTACCAACTGGGTCGAGTCACATATTAAAGCCAAATGCCGGGATTTAATGGCCAATAAATCGATTTGTGTACAGCAGCACAAATCCCAATATACAATACCAATGTAGGAACGCAAATTTCGTAGCGCCTTGCTAAACGGTAGCCTTACCACACATAACCACTATTGTAAATAGTGCAACCCTGGTACAGAGTGTGGCAGATTGGGGCAGGGTCAAAGTCTATCGTTGGTCATATGGTTGGCGGCTTATCGGCATGCCTGCACGCAGCTGGCGGTAATTTGGATACACAGATAAAACATTTATTGGCAGTAGACTCGTAAAACGAATGAAATTGCCACCCTCTGGCCACGCAGCAATGGCAGTCGTAGCACTTCCGTTTCCGTTTTACCAGCAAGCGGAAGTTGGCCATCGCCTTCGTCATCGTCATAGCCGTTGCCATGGCAATGTCGCGCTTGATGTTCCTGTTCGCCACAAGACTTTAATTTCTTTTGTTGCCGCTGGTTATTGAACCTAGACGCTGACGAGGCTAAAATCAATTTGGGTCGACATTTTACTGACCCAAAAGCTTTTTGCTTTTTATTATGCTCTCTTCAAGGCATTAAAAACGCTTGTGAGTTTTGTCAAGAGTCGTGTTACGCATTAAAGGACTCAAGACCTTGGAAACCATTATGTTTTATAGAAATTAAAAAAAATAAAAGCACACAAAAACATTAATCGTCGAAACCTTTTAATGTCATGGCAAATTAAAGCGCCACAGGACAAATTGGAACTGGTTCTATTTCTGTTCGTTCGCAATTTTATTTGTAGACAGCTCAAGGTGTTACATTTTGATCTGTTATTGTAAAGCATTTTTGTTTAGGTCATCACAGCTAGTATATTGTTAAATATTTACAATATTTTAATTTAGAAATAAACTCAGAGTTCAAAACTTAAAATTTAAGAAAAATTTTGTCGAAGTAAAATCTCAACAAAGTTCTTAATAAGCAATAGATTTAAATAAAAATGTTCACAGTTTTTGAAGTACTTTGAAAAAATCAAAAAAAAAAACGCTACTACCTGAAATGAAAAATAATTATTATTTTAGAGATTATTCATATGACAGTCTTAAATGAATTTTGAGTCGCCCACTTTTTCAAAATAGGTCTTCGTAAAAATACACCAAGAAAAAAAGAAATATTCGTCGGTTTTCGAAACCTTATTCAATGAAAAAAAAATTGGGGAAAAAACAAAAATATTCAAATACGCCCTTTGTCGGGGCTGAAAATTATAAAAAAAAATATATTAAAAATGGACTTATTGACCCCAAAAATCTCCATATATATATTTGACCATAGGAACAATAAGAATTTTAGTCTTTTTTAATGGAAGGTCTAAGTCAAATTACAAAATATTTCTGAGAGTATACCAAAAAAAATAGATCAATCCTATGTATGGATATTATTCATATGGCATAATAACTATTTTTTGTATATTTTATAAATAAACCTGATTTTTTATCTTAGCATTATTCATATCCATAAGTCCCTTGGATCCTACTATACTTTATATAATTGTCAATCTGACAATCTAAAAATCTGATAACTGACTGTCTGGCAATATGACAATCTGACAATAGACAATCTAACAATCTGACTACTGACAATCTGACAATCTAACAATCTGACAATCTGACAATCTGACAATCTGAAAATCTGACAATCTGACAATCTGACAATCTGACAATCTGGCAATGTGACAATCTGACAATCTGACAATCTGACAATCTGACAATCTGACAATCTGAAAATCTGACAATCTGACAATCTGACAATCTGACAATCTGACAATCTGACAATATGACAATCTGATAATCTGACAATCTGACAATCTGACAATCTGACAATCTGACAATCTGACATTCTGACAATATGACAATCTGATAATCTGACAATCTGAAATCTGACATCTGACAATCTGACAATCTGACAATCTGACAATCTGACAATCTGACAATCTGACAATCTAATAATCTGATAACTGACTGTCTCACAATCTGACAATATGACAATCTGACAATCTGACAATCTGACAATCTGACAATCTGACAATCTGGCAATGTGACAATCTGACAATCTGACAATCTGACAATCTGGCAATGTGACAATCTGACAATCTGACAATCTGACAATCTGACAATCTGATAATCTGACAATCTGACAATCTGACAATCTGACAATCTGTCAATCTGACAATCTAATAATCTGATAACTGACTGTCTGACAATCTGACAATCTGACAATCTGACAATCTGACAATGTGACAATCTGACAATCTGATAATCTGACAATCTGACAATCTGACAATCTAACAATCTGACAATCTGAAAATCTGACAATCTGACAATCTGACAATCTGACAATCTGACAATCTGACAATCTGACAATCTGACAATCTGACAATCTGACAATCTGACAATCTGACAATCTGACAATCTGACAATCTGACAATCTGACAATCTGACAATCTGACAATCTGACAATCTGACAATCTGATAATCTGACAATCTGACAATCTGACAATCTGACAATCTGACAATCTGACAATCTGACAATCTGACAATCTGACAATCTGACAATCTGACATCTGACATCTGTCAATCTGACAATCTAATAATCTGATAACTGACTGTCTGACAATCTGACAATCTGACAATCTGACAATCTGACAATATGACAATGTGACAATCTGACAATCTGATAATCTGACAATCTGACAATCTGACAATCTGACAATCTGACAATCTGACAATCTGACAATCTGACAATCTGACAATCTGACAATCTGACAATCTGACAATCTGACAATCTGACAATCTGACAATCTGACAATCTGACAATCTGACAATCTGACAATCTGACAATCTGACAATCTGACAATCTGACAATCTGACAATCTGACAATCTGACAATCTGACAATCTGACAATCTGACAATCTGACAATCTGACAATCTGACAATCTGACAATCTGACAATCTGACAATCTGACAATCTGACAATCTGACAATCTGACAATCTGACAATCTGACAATATGACAATCTGACAATCTGACAATCTGACAATCTGACAATCTGACAATCTGACAATCTGACAATCTGACAATCTGACAATCTGATAATCTGACAATCTGACAATCTGACAATCTGACAATCTGACAATCTGACAATCTGACAATCTGACAATCTGACAATCTGACAATCTGACAATCTGACAATCTGACAATCTGACAATCTGACAATCTGACAATCTGACAATCTGACAATCTGACAATCTGACAATCTGACAATCTGACAATCTGACAATCTGACAATCTGACAATCTGACAATCTGACAATCTGACAATCTGACAATCTGACAATCTGACAATCTGACAATCTGACAATCTGACAATCTGACAATCTGACAATATGACAATGTGACAATCTGACAATCTGATAATCTGACAATCTGACAATCTGACAATCTGACAATCTGACAATCTGACAATCTAATAATCTGATAACTGACTGTCTGACAATCTTACAATCTTACAATCTGACAATATAACAATCTGACAATCTGACAATCTGACAATCTGACAATCTGACAATCTGACAATCTGACAATCTGACAATCTGACAATCTGACAATCTGACAATCTGACAATCTGACAATCTGACAATCTGACAATCTGACAATCTGACAATCTGACAATCTGACAATCTGACAATCTGACAATCTGACAATCTGACAATCTGACAATCTGACAATCTGACAATATGACAATCTGACAATATGACAATCTGACAATCTGACAATCTGAAAATCTGACAATCTGACAATCTGACAATCTGACCATCTAACAATCTGACATCTGACATCTGACATCTGACATCTGACAATCTGACAATCTGACAATCTGACAATCTGACAATCTGACAATCTGAACAATCTGACAATCTGACAATCTGACAATCTGACAATCTGACAATCTGACAATCTGACATTCTGACAATCTGACAATCTAATAATCTGATAACTGACTGTCTGATCACATCTGATCAATCTGACAATCTGACAATCTGATCAATCTGACAATCTGACAATCTGATCAATCTGACAATCTGACATCTGACAACTGACAACTGACATCTGACAATCTGACATCTGACCTCTGACAATCTATCCATCTATCCATCTATCCATCTATCCATCTATCCATCTATCCATCTATCCATCTATCCATCTATCCATCTATCCATCTATCCATCTATCCATCTATCCATCTATCCATCAATCCATTTATCCATCTATCCATCTATCTATCTAAATATCTGTCAATCAGCTCCCTATTTATCTATCTACCTAGCCATTTATTTATCTACCTATTTATGCATTTTTTTATTTTCCTCTAATATATGAGCCTCTATTTATCTATCAGATAAATGGATCTATTTATCTAGAGGTCACAATAAAGCTCTATAAATATGTATATAGATTTGTAGTAATGTCAAACCCAAGTATCTAAATTACTTAACAATTATTTCTCATAAATACTCAAAGAGTATCTCAACTTCGCTCTACCCAACTGGAACACACTTAAGGTTTATTTTTGTTTCCGTGGGGCCATGTTTAAATTCATTCGTGCCAACAATTAGACAAATTGCACAAAACATTTGTCATAATCTCCCAACCCCAAAAAAAGGGCAAGAAATGGAAAAGGGATTGCCGGCATTGTTAAAAGCTTCTTAGTATATTTTGTCAACTTTTGCGGTTACTTTCAGACACAGATGCAAGACTTGTCTTTGTAACAGTACAAGGACAGCAACATTTTATGTTTGTATTTGTATGAAAAATTGTCAAATGTTTTTCTTAACAATATGAAGGGTAGGGGATAATGCCAGGAAAATATTCCCATAATAAAAGAAAAACAATTCTGTGAGTTAGTTTTTAATTGAATTTGGTTTTGTGTTTTTGCATTTGTGCAGTTCTTGGATTATTTTTATGGGTCAAATTTAATGTCCTTTTTCTGTTTTGAATATTTAATGCTTGCAAGGGAAACTTTTGCAGCTGTAGTTTGAATGTCGAAATCTGGTAAATTTAACTGGTAATTGGTTTGTATGCACTGTTTCGGATGAAATTGCATTTTTGGGTCCTTTAAATGCAGAGCAAATTGAAAGTATCCTGAAAAGCAGCTAGATGACTGTAGAATACGCTTAATTGAAAGTCTTTTTGTTGCTATTAATTGGAAATGTATGCAAATGTATGGGACTGGGAGATGAAAGGTTTTCCGACCCTAAAAAGGATGATTAGATAGTGCAAACAGACAAGTTGATGAAGATATAATTGGTCGGTTTTGTAAAATGTTTTCAAGTTGGGTTGCAGAAGCCTATAATAGCTACCACGTTGTATCGGAATATATCTTATATTTTTGAATAGTATTAGGCATTAGAAAGTAGGAGAAAGCTATTAAAACCCCTCTTTCAATATTTTTACTATCCGATACCCTATTGGATACTCTATTTAGTCAGTCACTCACACTGCTTCATCCTATTTTTGTTTGAAATGCGAATGTCCTTTTTGCAGATCAATCATTTAATTGTGTTGCATACACAATTTTGACGCAACTATGGTACAAAATGCACATAACAACATTTTTAAGCTATTAGCCCCCATCCCCAAAGCAAACGCATCAAAACAAAATCCAAAGCTCCCAGATTATTTGTCATGGCAACATTGCATTTTGCAGCTTTTAAAATTTAATTAACTGAAAAACTGACAATGCAACATTGAAATGCATAACATTCAGTCAGAACCACGCCCGGACTTTGTCCTGCAAGGACTATTATGTCCATATGCTGAAAATTTATCATTTGCGTCAACTTCAAAAGTGCGCCGGAAACTTTTGTATTTGTATTTGTGAGCGAAAGCTCTAAAAAGAAAGCAAAAAGTTTAATTAAATAAATTACAAAATACTTTGCCAACGCGAACAATTCATTAAAAACAAAAAACAAAAAAAGAAAAGGAAAGAATAAAATCTGAAAAGCGAAGCCCGACAAGCACGGATGACGAAAACAAACAAACAAAAAAGTAGCACAGCAAAAGCAGCAGCAGAAGAAGAGTAGGAAGAAGCAGCAGCTTGTAGCAGACAAGAGCGAGACTGCTTACACATAGGAGACAAGAGAAGAGAGACAAACAAGAGACGAGACATGAGACGTGCTAGAAACGCTTTACAAGGATTCAGTGGCAAATTAAAAGCCACCGTTGCCCATCGTAAATCACCAGCCAAGGTGAGCGACTTTGAGGCGCGGCCAACAGCCGCGAAGAACTAGTAAAAGTTAGTAGGCGTGTAGTTGGTGTGGCGGAGGGGTGCGCCAGCAGAGCGTTGCACATTGGGTTAAGTGTTATTTGTAATAGGGTTGGTGTTATTGGAATACTAACTTATTGAAAGCGTGTTCAAGTTTTAGTATACCTGCAGCGGAATAAAGGGTAGTGAAGCACCTTGGGGCATAGCTCCTACAAAACATATCAGATTTTTCATTTGTTGAGTTACAAATTATATTGAGCAGTAAGCTGCTCTCAAGGTAAAAATGGAAAGGTTTGTTGAATTCAGTATTAGAAACACAGAGAATCTATTCGTTAATGATAATCCTAATAAACAAAAAAATAGATAAAACCAAATCATGATAAACCACGGTCTAGACAGGCCAAACCATCAATCATCATAACCTAAAATTTCATACTTCACTCACCCAATAAGAAATAACCTTATTGGGCAGTAAAGAAAAATATTATTTGTGCTTTTGAACATATAAAAAATGTTTATTATTATAAAATTTACTTTAAAACCATTTTTATAAATTACATAATTTTCAAATATGGAGCGTCATTGCAGCTACGAGGCTGGAAGAATAAGTCATAGCGTATATATCGAAAGGCCACATTTAGTTGATCCATATCGCAGTTGTCTTGAGATTTTCAATAACATTGCGTGATTTTGGTAATTAGGTCTTTTAGTCTTCTTAGGATATTCTTCTGGAAGTCTCTTAGCTAAACTGTTTCGGGCCCTTGAAAGACATTCATTCTGACGACTTGTGATTTGATTAAATTGGAGGTCTACGGCTTTTACTCAGAGGCCATGATGCAAAGTCGTGTTTTAGAAGTAAATTGGTTTATTGATTATCACATAAGAAGCTTATTTTTTTCCCTTTAATTAAAAACTTTGAGAAACATTTTAAACGATGGTTTGTGCCCAATGCCGCAATTCATAAAGATCTAAACATTTGCTAGGTTAAAGAAGAATTCAGTAAATTTAGCATTGATACATGCAAAAATTAATGGCCTATAGCCCTTAACTTAACAGATAATAGTAAATATATAGAAGACTTAAATGATTTCATGCCCTTAATCGCTTAAGTAGATTTTAATTTAGAGTTAACTTTTTTATTTTTATTTATACTTATAATAACTACTAGTTCCCAAATACATAGCACCAAGTCTAAATGGAGACTAGCTGCTCCTGTCATTGCTTAAATAATTCTATATAATTGTAAATAGTCTTTTAAAATTAAGTGATTATTTTTTGACATATTGTAAATAAAATTATTTTTATAAAATATTTCTTAGTAACTTTGAATTTTTTCGACATTAGACGATTCTTCTAATTCTACTTCAAAAAGACAAGAAAGTATTTTCCAATATTTTAGGGAAATTGAACATGAATTATTTTTTAAAATATTACTAGTCCCAAAGAAAAGCTATTGCCTGCCATAGTAATTTTTTTTTTGCGAATTAGCGTACTTAATTTCAAATCCCTGACCTTTACTTATATTAAGAAATCCAACATATAATTTCCCAGCCTTAAGTTCCACAGTGTACTGAAGGAGTCAGACACCTGCAATAAATGGTTTCTATCGCGAAACCTAACGCCGTGAATCTACAATTCTGTTTCTTATAAATATGTTTTAATTTAAAGAAAGACAAAAATTTTTCTGCCTGCTAAATTTAGTAGATCTGCCTGTCGAACTTTTAAACGTCTAGAAATAAGATATAAGTCTATTAACTTGAAACTTATACGTCTTCCTTGCAGATTATGTGGAGACCAATTTACAAACCTGTCACTTAAGCCATCTTATTACAAGCTCCAGGTGCCTCTGAAATGCCTAATCTTTCTTCTATCTAGAGTACCCTGTACTAAATCCTTTCACAGGTGATACATTTTACTTCTTATGGTAGATGTTGAACCACTTAATTTATTGACTAATAGAGCTCGTAGGATTCATAATTTCATAGAGTGGACTAATCAGCCTTTGCCAAAACGTAACCATCTTGTAAGAAATACCCAATAGTGTTTTTTAACGTTTCTTCAAAAAAGAGTCCTGTTAAATTTGAAACTTGGAAATTTTTCCAGCATTGTGTTCGTTGAATTCATATTCAGTTTGGAAATAAAAACTAGACTTAATTTCTTAAAACTTTAATATCTAAAAAATGCACTTCCTTTAAAAACTAAAACATTTCCACCAAAAACAAATCTCTATTGCCCCACTGTGCGGCGGCATTCTCTCTAAGTGAGCCTCTTTGGCAAGCCGCAAAAACAAAGCAAAGCAAAACGCAGCGCCAAGGCACAATAACTTTTAAGAAATTATTATGTATGTCTAGGTATGTGTGTGCCACACACACACACACATTTACATACAAAACAAATGTACAAACAAAGAGAAAAAAACCCAACATAAGCACGGCAAATGGCAATGGGAACACTATAGACGCTCGGTAAAGATGGCAACTTACTTTCATGTTTTTTTTTCAGGCGGCCATTTTTCTGGTTTTTCTTGTTGTTGTTGTTGTTGTTGGTTTTTGTGTTTTGTTTTTAGTTTCCGGCATGTTGCACTCCGAGCGTCGCGTCGGCGGATGTTTTGTTTTGTTTTGTCTCGCTTCGTTTAGTTTAGGGGCCGCCAAGAATCGCTCTGATTCTGATTTCGTATGACAAACAATGTAAATTACGGGTCCCGAAACAGGCAGTTAATGATAAGGTAGCTGCAAGGTGCGGGGGATGAGGTGTGCCATAGCAGTCAGAGTTAGTCCACAGTCCAATAGAATAGAATGCGTTGTTGAATGCTGTGCTGAATATTCCAGTTTTGCGGCATGCCTGCCATTGTTGCAAATGCGCGTTCCAGCAAAAAGGTCGTAGGAAGAAAAACAACAACAACAACAACGACAATGGCGGAACGACGACAACAACAACAACAACAACGACGACCAAAGCAATATACATAAAAAAAAATATGTGACACGGACAACGACAACGTACCGGAAAACAAACGGAAATTGTGAAATATACAAATGTTGGTCTTGTTTAGAAGAACTACATGAAAATCGTGTCGTTCCCATTGTTCTTGTTCGTCGGTCCGGCAGGACACGACAACGATAACAACAACAGCAACAACAAAATGTGTTTCAGTGGAGGCGTTGCTCGACAGTGTAATACCCTGAAAAAAATGGAAATCGGCTTATTCGATTGAGGTAGGGGCAGTCTCTGATATCTAGGGTTTCCTACAGACGCAGGGACAGACGGCGTTGGGTCCATCGCTATCCGAGCTTATGATGAGCCTTCCGCTTTTAATAAGTTGTGGTCTGCCACACCTCCTACTGTTCGTTACGTAGTAAGTTGCACAAATCTATTATACCCTATATAACTATCCGTACAGTGTATCAACACCGCCAACTCATATTATATACTTTTAATAAAAATATATATACAATGTTGTAGGCCTGGTTTAGTTCCAACTACCATGGCATTTTCGTGAAAACAAGCGTGTCAAGCCATTTTCTAAAGAAGACGCCATGTTACTAACAAAAAAAAAGAAAAGGCAACCCATTTGCATGCAGGAAGATATTTATCTGGCTAAATGACAAATTGAAAAAAAGAGCAACATTGTTGTTAGGCAACAAAGGAAACTGCTTTTGAACCCGGTAATATTTTCAAAATTGTAGGCTATAACCCAAGTATGAATCGGCAAAATTTCGTTGAGCTCATTGCAACAGGAAGAGGCACAGAAATTTTTGTGTCTGGCTTTTGTAACTTTATGACATTGTTTTGGTATTGGAATTAATTGAACTTTCCTGAAGAACAATCACAAGTTTTTTAGAAAAAACTAAATACAATATTTACAAGGACTGCTTCTAGGCAAAATTTATGCGCATTGTGCATAGTTATTTGATAACTAGGTAATTGTTTGTATGCAAATTATTTGGCATGAGAGTTTCTGGCAACAAATAAAATCTACTGCTTGGTAATATAATCGGTTATATGCAAATTTTTCAAAGCTGATGCAGCTCTGCAAAAGAGTTGCTGTATCAATTAGAATATGTTTATGGAAGAAAGCGTAATTTTTTATATGCAAAATAGTCAGTTGCAAATAGAATGAAGTAAGACACAGACTTTGCATGCCCAAAAACCATATTATGTGGAAAAATATTGAATTAATGAAAGCTTTCAAGAAATGTTAACTTTATTTAAATTAAGAACTTTCCAGCAATAAAAAAAAAATTACTACACTAAGCCATTTTTAGAGTTAGGTAAAAATGCTTTTAAAGTTTTAGCATAAAATATTTTATTTTAAGAAGTGTTGGAAAACTCACGGTAGAAAATTATATTTTTTTTTTATTTGTGTATATGATCATATAATAAAAATGCATATATCAACAGCAATCATAACTAGTACTCATTTATTTCCGAATTAAAATATTTTTTTATTAATGTACAGTATCTAGAAAAACTTGAACTAACTAATAAACTTAATATAATTCTAAATACTGTTAAATAATTATTTTTATTTGCTTACTAGTGGGCCCGGCAGACGTCGTCCTGCCCAAACTTTTTGAATACTCTTAAAGTGTATATACATCGTAAGACTCTCGCTTATCTTGACATTCATAAGACTTTTGGATTAGTTGATTAGTCATGAAGACTCTCTAAAAATACGTATATCTCACGAACCAATACACAAAATCACATTGCAATAGGCTTAAAACCTCCGCATTGACAACTTCTAACATAGGCAAAAATCATATTTAATTCTTCAAAGCGTTCATGAGAACACCCGTAACACGTAAGATATTAATATTAGTTAATATAAAATATTAAGTATACGTAGTATGACCTTACCGTTTAAAGTAGTAAGGGCTTAAAATAGCCATGGATGGATCGATAAACAATTATGTACAAACGAATATTCTCCTTTCTTCGTTTTATATTGAAATTCATGTATTTCTACATTTTGGCAATTTTTGATGAGCGCCACCTATCGGACAATGTTCAAACTATGCTAAGAACCTTCCACACGGTAACATACAACACGTAATCTTATATATAAAAAAAAGTGTATGTCTGTTTGTATGAGGTTGGACGCCAAACCCTTTGTCCGATTTTAATGGGACTTTTTTTAAAATGTTCAGAAGCCTCCTAAAACGAGAATAGGCTATGTAAAAATATTACAAAATTGCGACGAAAATACTAAAAAGGACAATCTGATTTTCCAATACATTTTTTTTTTAATTTAGGTTGGCATTGTGTACATTGTCAGATTAACTAATCTTATATATAAAATAAAGTGTATGTCTGTTTGTATAAGGTTGGACGCCAAACCCTTTGTCCGATTTTAATGGGACTTTTTTTAAAAATGTTCAGAAACCTCCTAGGACGAGAATAGGCTATGTAAAAATATTACAAAATTCGCGGACGGCGCGTTACGCAATATTTTTCAATCTGTGGTTTGTCTTGAGTGAACGTGAAAAAAAAGACATCCTGTCGCCATTATAGGTTAACATTATTAGTGCACGAAAACATTAATATCAGATACTGCTTACAATGCTGAGAAGAAAATTACCAAATCTCCATCAAACATGGTTAAAATGTAAAGATGGCGAGTGGTTGAAAATTTTATGATGAGAAATTAATCCACTCATCGATCAATCGTTCCAGATCTAGACGAGCGAGCGAAGCGAGCATGCCGGAGCGCAGCGGAGGCCGGCTAGTATTTTAATAAAATAGGTCTGGTGGTTTGGGAGTCTATAGAGGACATACGAAATTTATTTGATTTTTATATATATATATAGAAGATAGACGATATGTCATTTTTTATACAACCCCAATTGCAGGCTTTTATGCACATGTCTTACAAGATCTGGTAAAAAAAACAACAAAAAATCTTGCATTATAAGAATAACAGACAACCGATATATACTTTCATTAAAAAACTCATCATCTTCGTCAAATAGACGATATAAATTCTTCAAAGAACATTTGTTTCTGGTTTGTGCTTAATTTTGGTATCACTCTCTCCTGAAGAGGTCACATATGATGCTGACTAGGCGTGGCCATCTCAAACAAATTTGTCGTCGATTCGACGAACGATAAGTTTTAAGTGAATTTTTAAATTTGTGGAAGGATGGGGCTGTTGGTATGTTTAATAAAATGTGCAATAAAATAAATCGCTCTAGTACGACTTTATTGCATTTTGAATGTGACATCTTTTAATTTATCTTTTAAATATGTCAACAATAAATTTGCTGTTGGGACAGAAACTATAAAATTTTATTAGTTTTATGAAAATGTACATCATACATTTAAATGAAATTAAAAAAAAAAACAACACAAGCCAGTATAATAATAAATTTTAAATTTAAGTGAGCTTAATCCGGAAATGTTAAGCACTTTAATGAAACCCATTCTCAAATGAAAAATATGTTTATGAGTATTTTAAAGAAGTATTTTAAATGATTTTTATGAATTTCTGACTTGGCTAAATTTTTGAGAAACTCTCTGAAGTTGGTTCGTATTTTGATGGACTGCATTGTTTTATTATCACTCATTAATATTTGTCCATTATATTTGTTCTACTGGCGGATTCTAGATTTTACCAGGGGAGCTTTATTTTTGATTTAGAGCCCCTTTTCTAACACCTGTAAATCCATCACTGATTTGATCCCAGATTCATGTATATTAATGAAATTTAAAAGCTGCTTTCAATGTATTTTGGTGAACATTTTCTGTGTATCTTTTAAACCATTTTTGGGATCAAAATACATTTTTAGTTTTCGTAAACTTAAAACGCAATAATAATAAATTTTCATATGGGATAGTTCAGTAAGAATCTCTTAGTGGGCTTTATTAATATTGCATCAGAGATGAGATTAGTCTTTCCAGGATAGATGGCAAGAAAAATGTATAGGATGGGTTTGATGTATGTATCCAAAAGATTTCAATTTTTAAATCATTTTTCAACAAGTTTTTAAGAAATCTTTCATAGTTATGAGGTCAATTTCTATTATTAAAAAAGTTACAGTCAATTTTAATTTGTTCCAAATTTCTTATTTATAGATATTTTAAATTACACTTCATCAAATTGAAAATATACAAAAAATTACAAAAAAAAAAGGTTTGGTAATTTTATAAATATTTATAAAAAAAAATTTAATTTTAACAATATGCTTTATTTTTATATTGTATATTAATTTGTATTTTGTTAAAAGTCACTAAAATTTACAGATTTAGGTGTAAAAATCATTTCAGTTGACACAGAAATATTTTTTAATGTTATGAATTAAAATATTAAGTTTATTGTCGTTGTGTATCTAAAGGAAAACGTATATTTAAAAAGTTTGGCTTAAAGAAAAAATTGTAAATAAATTCATAGAAAAATAGTTATACAGGATAAGCACGAAATTCATTGATATTTAAATTAAATTGCTATGTTGCTCGAGAAGGGCATTTTCAGCCCTTCATTGCATTTTAACAGAGAGACGTAGCTCTTTAAGTGCAGAAAATTTAAATACTTTGTTAGTTGTTAAGCTAAACCAATAATAAATTATAAATTCTTCGTATATTATATGTATATGTACCTATTTATTGAGGGCAATGTGTCTATAAATGATTAAAGAAAAACCACAGTGCAGCAGTCTCAACAAAGCAAATTAAAACGTAAATGAGCGTTTGCGCTGAGCATTTCATTTTTTCGTTCAGTTGCTGATGCTTAATGTGCGAGCGCTCAATCGGTTCGCTCACTATGAGTTGTTTTTGAAAGAGCGTAACAAGAATAGCTCAGCTGAAAACACTCAACCGAAATAAAGAGAAGCGAAGTGTTATGCTCAGAACGAGAGCAAGCGTGCATGGTTTTTTCGGTTGTTGTTCGTATGTGGACCGCAAAGGGAAAAGCGGTCAACAGTTATTTGCGAGCTATGGTCGAGAGCTAAATTTTTCGATTATGTCAAATTTGCTTTTATATGAACATTTTTTATT
Organism: Chymomyza amoena; assembly: GCA_037043745.1. NCBI lineage: Eukaryota > Metazoa > Arthropoda > Insecta > Diptera > Drosophilidae > Chymomyza > Chymomyza amoena. Next base: position 103,452 of record JBAMAX010001406.1, on the reverse strand, counting down.
GGATAATAATAAGGCCAATATTCAATATTTTATATTGTGCTAATTTATAAATAACCTATTTTTGGGTTTTGGAAGGAATTTTTGGTCAGATTTGGGATTATTTATAACATTCAGGAAATAAGTTTAAAATGCTCCGAGACACGACCAGTCTAGATCGCATGCAACATGTCGGGATGGGATTAAATTTATTTTCCCGAAGCCAACTCTTCATGCGATTGAAGTGAAGTTCTGCTGGAACGTGTGCTTTTGTCGTATCAAGTTCATATTGTTCAATAGAGCTAGTTCACAGCAAGAGCTTGCTCCGTTAATAGCATTTAATAGTAAATAAAATCTCAGCTTAGGTAACTTAACACTTTACCAAAGCTGCTTCCAAAACAAATTAAATACCTTAAACTCAAGTTGCTCTTAAAACAAGAAACCGATTCCCGGCATCTTTTAAAGCTGTTTTTCTATTTATTTTATTTGCTTTTATTTTTGTGTGATATTTTTGTCTGTATTTTCTTTACGCTGCAATGCAAAAATTTAATTAAACGCCTGACTTGTTGTTTGGGCCAAGTTAACAAACCGCCTGTCCGTTCTCTTTTTGCCAGCCATTGGAGTAGTAGTCGGTCGGTCGGCCATGCCGCAAGCTGCAGTTGCAGCAGTCACTTCAAAGTGAAGTGCCTGCTTTTGGCCAAAGCCAGCGGCGGAAAACCCAACAAAATCAAGTGCAACAACAACAAGAACAACAATAATAACAGTCAACTGAAAAACAATTTTGTTGACAATCAACTGCAGTGAGCAACGTACAAGGACATTTGCAAGCGAGGGACTCTCAACCATAATGCAACAAATTTCAATAGAAGTGTAGTAGTAGTGAGGCCACCTGCCTGCCAGGACGAAAAAAAAAATGGTATAAAAAAAACAGCAACTACTATGTGCGACGGCCTCGCACAACACGTTGCCACTGCCGCAGCAGCATCCGTCACTGCCACATTGCTGGGTGTCTCTCTGCCGCTCTCTTGCCACAGCTGCCTCTTGTTGGGCAACGTCTCCTTCGACAAGAGCTCAAGTGCACACAGCTGCAGAGAGATGGCTGGAACTGCTGCATTCTTGTCAGACGAACATGCCCGGATGTTGTATCCTTACATATAGATACACACACATACACAGACATAGACATAGACGGTGGCGACACACTCACGCAAAACAGCCAAGGCTGATTTGCGGCTTGGTTCTTAGGAGCCCGCCCCCAACAATAGTCGGGCCTGTCAATCCAACCATATAACCAAACCATTCAGTCATCCAACCGTACAGCCCATTCATGCCATACCACCATTCATTTATATATGAGACAGTCCATCATTTTGTCCTTTTGGACAACAGCTGTGGCTCAGCTGCCGTACTTTTAATTTCGTAATTACAATGCTGTTTCTACGGATTTTGGACTAATGCCAAAAATATATATATGCTATATATATATTCCTTGCTCATCTGCTTCCACTACTTCTTCTACTGCTGCTTTTTCCAATATATTTTCCACAACGATTTCTGATGGCAGCACTTGCGGTTTGCCATAAAATTTGCAGCCTCTGCAGTTTTTCCTTTTCAAAAGAGGATTTTTATTTAATTAAAAGCAAAACAATATTGAGCAATGCACAAGAGAGACAGACAGACGAGAAGAGAGGGGCGACAGCAGGCGAGGTCCTGTGACAAAGCCTGTGTATATGCAATCTTATATGTTTGGCAATTATAAATACACAATCCGCTTACGTATACGTAATATTTTCTACTATGTATTATGTACAGTCGATTTGTTGATTATAATCAAGATTGAGATTGAGCGCCTGCCTTGACTGCTTTATGGATTAAGCTAGATTGACAGTTCGCTCAGTAGGCAATCATAAAAGTTGGTAACTAATTGACAGTACATATAAGGAATATTTTTGATGGAAGTTTAAGTAATTGAATGGACTGACTTAGGAATTTGGCAATTGACGTGCACTTAGACCACATAACAATAAGTTTAAGGCGGATGCTAGCTATTCAGGATATAAGAAGAACTTTTGGTAATTTTCATTTTGATTGAATATTCGACAAAATCGATCTTAATTTTATCATGTGATTAATAAGAATTCTTCTTTATCTATCCTGAAAATATGAATAAAATAATCTTAATGTTAAAATTTTTAAAATCAGTATGAAATAATACTGCTTAATATGATTTTCAAATATTCTTAAATTGACAATTATGTTATTTATTTATTATCAAAATCATTTCTGTCAATAAAAAAATTCTTGAAATAATTAAAAAAAAAAATCATTATTAATATTTGATTGATATTTGGCGATTTTATTTTTATTACTTTATAGTTTATTAGGATTCTTCTTTATATATTCTCAAAATAACAATAAAAAATTTATAATCTTAATATTTTTAAAGTCATCACGAAATGAGCCATAAAACCAATGCCGAATAAAATTTCAAGATATTTTGAGAATTTTTTTTAATAATAATTTTTGTTAATAAAATAATTTTTGAAATGATAAAAGAATTTTATTTTTTTTTATTTTAAGTCTTTTAGGGATGGAGAAAAAACAATTAATTTATTGTTTAATTCCTTTAATATAAAAATTTTCTTAAGTTATATATACAAATAATATTATTTACAGTGTTGAGCTTTCTCTCTGAGGAATATACATAATCAGGCCTGTTCTAGATTTCGACTCGTTTTGAAAAGTCATAACGAGTGCATTCCGACAAATGGTGTTCTAGATTTCGACCGAGTTCGAATCCACTTCGAATCGTTTTCGAATCGTTTTCATTTAGACCAGCTGTGCAGAGCAGCTGTGTTGTTTATGTTTGTTTATATGGCGCTAAATTGAAATGGAAGCGGCATCATACAGCAGCCGTCTTTTAAAAATGGACGCGTATTAAAAACTTAAGCAATTTGTAGTTTGCATTTTAGTTTTAAAAGTATAACATACAATTTTTCGCCAACTCTATGTGTTTATTTTATTTTAGTCGGCAAATTATTTTAAGCAGCAGTTTCAGAGCCACCTCTCTGCTACATTCCGCTTTGTTGAATTGTTGTTTGTTTATTTTCCATAAGCATTTCACAATTGTATTGGTCATGAGGTTAATTATCATCGCTTAAACAGGCACATTTCTTTCTCACAGTCATATTTCCTGTAGTTGACATCGTTGGTGCTTGCAAATTTGCCAACATTTGACAACGTTGGTATTGTGTTTTGCTTAGCACTTCCTTTTTTGCTCCTTCAAAAATGTATTACTACAATTAACTAAAAAAAAGCGGATCATTGTTGTTTGTTTAAAAAGTGCGCCAAATTTCAAGCAAATTGCCAGCTGATCAGCTGATCACCCATCGATAAGTTGACTTGTAGAGTTACCTCAAGTTTTCGAACATCCATTTTATTAATTTAATTTTTCTTTCTGCCAACATCTTTCTGACAGACAAACATTTTTTATTTATTTACCAATTTTGTACAATTTATTTTATATACATATTTTAAGCCATCCATTAATAAAATTATCTTCGAATTTACTTGTGCCACACGACAACACGACTACACAATACACATTTCGAAGTTTTGTTTTGTCTAAATCTAGAACACCTTACTTTCATTCCACTCGTTTTGGTTTTGCATGTATACACAATTTTAATAGACATTTTTTGTCATAAGAATATATAATGAAAATTAACCTTGATTCGTTGAATTGAGCACATCTAAATTTTCTTAAAACATTAAAAAATAATACAAAATTAATTTTGGTGGCATTAATGCGTTTATTTAAGCAAACAAAGCAAAATACTTTTCATTTCGACAGCTGCAAGCCAAACTTTTCATAACGAGTAAACTCTTGTCGGAATCGAAATCTAGAACACCTTTCATTTCGATTCCGACACTTTTTGTCTGAATCGAAATCTAGAACATGCCTGAATGCTTAGATTTTTTCATAAAATTTAAAATAAAACCCAAAAATTTTGCAAAAGACCTTGTAGAAAAAATGGTGATAAATATATTTAAGAAATTCATATTTTTTTGTAAGAGTTATTATCTGAGGGCCTCTCTAAAAACTTTCAGCGCGTTTTTCTCGGAATCATTTTTCATCAGAATTTCAAACGCAGATCTTGATTCATGAGCAATATCTATAAATATTTTATTATACCCTGTACCGTATGGTACCAAGGGTATATTAAGTTTGTGCAAGCCGAAAATGTATGTAACATATAGAAGGAGACGTCGGAGACACCCCAAAGTTACCTAAAATTTGATCAGGGTGAATAGAGTAGTCGATATACCCATGTCCGTCTGTCCGTCTGTCCGTCCGTCCGTCCGTCCGTCCGTCTGTCCGTCCGTGTGAACGCCTAGATCTCAGAGATGGTAAGAGCTAGAGTTACCAAACTTTCACATTAGATCCCATATTATTCCATAGGAGGCAAGTTTATTTTATTTTTTTGATATCGGGAATAAATTATATAGCTCCCATGGGGGTGTTTGAGACGACCTCGACAAAAAAAAAGCGTTTTAGATGAATAATTCGTTTGTTTATGAAGATATCGTAACGAAATTTGGTATTCGAAAGTTTTTTATAGTTCCCAATCACTGTACCAAATTTGATTGAAATCGGTTGACTATATCATATAGCTCTCATAGGACCGATCGGCCAAAATAACTTTTTTAAAGAACAATTCGCTATATTTCGTTTTTTAATAAAGATATCCTAACCAGATTTGGCGTTTGGAAATTTTTTAGAGCACTTAAGCAATGAGCCAAATTTTAACAAAATCGGTTGACTATATCATATAGCTCTCATAGGTCCGATCTTCCAAAAAATCGATTTTTTAACAAAATTTGTTGTGTTTCGTTTGTTTGTTAAGATATTGGGACCAAATTTGACATACGTGAGTATTTTATAGTTCCTAAGCACTGTACCAAATTTAATCCAAATCGTTTGACTAGATCATATAGCTCCCATAGGACCAATCGGTCCAAAAACACGTTTTTTATACAAAATTCGATGTGTTTTGTTTGTTTGTAAAGATATTTGAAATAAATTTGGCATTCATATCTTTTTTAAGGTATTTAAGCACTGTGTCAAATTTTATTGAAATCGGTGGATTATATCATATAGCTCCCATAGGAACGATCGGTCAAAAAAAAAATTTTTGCTTAAAAATTCTTCTGTTTTTGGTTTTTTGTGAAGAAATCGGACTTTATTACAAGCTAGTGGTACAGGGTATCCTAAAGTCGTCCGCGCCCGACTTTACGTCCGCCATTTTTATTATTTTATATTTATTATAAGAGTTCCATCATATTCCCAAGGGAAGTCAACAGAGGTTGTTCGACAATACTGACTTTGGTTCTACCTCTAGAGCGTTAGCACCAAATGTAGCTGCATGGATTAAGTCCATGCTCTGAAAGAAGGACATAACTTCATCTCTAGATGGTACAACAATCAGCATAAGATCTATAAAGGTTTGTCAACAAGAAGGTGTGCTATCTCCCCTGATATGGTCTCTAGTAATCGGCAACTTAGCACCAACCCTCAAAAAGCTGTGATTGTTTCCTTCACGAAGAGATACAACATGGAGCTTCAAAACCTTGTTATACATAACACTAAGGTGGAGTATTCAGACCAGGTCAAATATTTAGGTGTGGTCCTAGACAAACGACTCAACTGGAACTCCCACTTAGAACAAGTGCTCTGCTACTCGAGCCATGTGGGCTGTAGAAAATTCTTTGGCAGCACATGCGGCTTCAGCCCTCGTATTATAGAACGGATATACCGTATGATGGTACGGCCTATCGTCATAGCCCTTGTGTGGTGGCCCAAGACGCAGCAACTGGCCATCAATAAATTCAGCAAGCTTCAAGGACTAGTATGCAAAGCTCTGTCCCACAGCTTTCATGGAGTCAGACCTTGGACTCACAGATCAGATCTTCTGATCACGTAGCTTTTTCATAACAGGAAATTTAGATTCTTCTCCCAAGTCGGAAGACTTGGGCTGATGGCAGCTCCTATCTAGCACGACAGGGTGGCTCCACCCTGAGTGCATCTTCTGCGCTTTTTTGTGGTATTTGTTGTAGAACAATAAACATTTTTCATTTTATTTCACTACAAGCTGCTGGACAACTGAAATTTGGGGACGATGTTCTATGTGCAGAGACAGACAAGAAGCGCAATTTTTCACCCGCCATTTTGAATTTTGTCGTGATAAAAACGTCCAATTATTGTACAATATAAATCGCATTTGACAATTAAAACAGACGTTTTTATATATATCTTTTCATCAGCCACAAAAATTTACCAAACTTTGCTTTATTTTCTGCCAAATTTAAAAGAGACTCCGCTTAACCTTAAAACTTTTAGAATGAGCACGAAATGCTCCATTGGGTCACTTAATATCAGTTTCGTACATTCTTTAAATGAGAATTTATTTTATTTTTTTATTAAAACAACTTTTGTCAATTATAAAGTTCTTGAAATAAGAATCCCTTACCATAAAAGTATACTTTAGCTAGTGAAGGAACAATCTTATTTACAGTGTTGAGCTTTCGCTCTGAGTAATTATTTTATTATTATTTTATATTTATTCTAAGAGTTCCATATTTTTAGCTTATTCTTAGATTTATAGACTTAAAAAAGATACATCTTAATAGATTTCAAATATTTGGTTTTAAAAGAAGAATAAAATTCTCTATTCTACATTAGCTATATTGCACCCGATTCAACTAACTTTATTATGTGATATTTCCTCCACAAAAGCTAGTTAGTTCATTTATATCCATCTTTAAAGCCTTCTTATGCCGCAGTACATCCCCTCCATACTCTTCTATCTTATAAAATTCCAACAATCCCTTCGTTTTAACCCATATCTAATTTTAGTCGTATCTTGCAAGAATGTTGTTTATTTTTGTAAAGTTTTTAAATGGCAGGCAGAAGCAACAATGTCACATTGTTAGCAAGCTTAAAACTAAACAAATTTAAACAGCAGCCACACACAGACACACACTTACTTTTACACACACTCGTACACACTCACATACACTTACTTTCCTACACACACACACACATCCACACTGGGCAAACTCTTATAGTCGGCACTTGAAGACGGTCATAAAGATAAATGTTTTATGTACGTGAATTGCTTTGAATAAAAGCTTTATTTGCTTGTTTTATATGCACAACAAACACACACACAGAAACACACGAACCAACACACACACAAGCATATATATGCTGGCCCACGCACGCTCACAGCCAAAGGCACTAAGATACACTCATATACATATTAAGTATACGCATAAACATTACTCATACGCCGCATGGTGCCAGAGCTGTAGTAGAAACAGCGTCTTTAAATTCACGTGCACGCTTTGGCTTAATTACAATTTGAATTACGCAAAGTAAAAATATGGAAAATTATAAAAAATATATATAGTAGGTATATACTATATGTAACAGCACTTAAGCTAATAATTCGTGCTTGTCAGGCAAGTGTCTATTAGTTACTTTAAGTCCATCTTAAAAGTTTTAACATTAAATATTAAACAAGTGTCTTTGAGATACTGTTTATTAGAAGCTTTAAGCATAAAGAGCACAATCATTTAATTTTAATGAAGCTTCTGTCGACCAAGGCTGGAATCATTAATTTAATTATAATAATAAAATAGAATAGTTATATCTCCACTTGTGTCGCCATAATTTTCAATGTTAGTTAACCTTAAAAAAGTCACCTTATATCCGTCTGCTCTATAAACTTTCTCACCATAAATTTAAATTAGTTTTTGTTCGCTCTTAAATTGTTTAAAACGATTAAGCATTTTGGGCACCTCTCAATTTAAACAAAAACCGACTCTATTCGCCACTTTTATCCATTCCGCGTTTTATTCCCCAAATATGCAACAGAACTGAAACAGAATTTGCGGCAGTTTTTCTGGCCACATTTTAAAACTCCGCACACGTTTCAGCTGTGAAATTAAGCCAAATGTATTTGACTATTAAAAAGAAACGCACGCGTTGGGAGTTCCTAAGATTTATGCATAAAATTTAATGCAATGCTTGGTTTTTGGTGGAATAAAAAAACGAAGAGCTGAGAAATAAAACAACGCTAAACATAAATTTTCTTTAATAACATATTCAAATTTAGATAATATACGTCTATGTAGAATATTTACGCACACACACACCCATAGATACACAAATACAGATAGGTTTATTTATGTGGAGCAAATAGGATATGCTTTGTATATGCCCTCCAACAAACACATGCTCACATTTGGCATGGGTTTGACGCTGTTTGCCAGCTCCTGACACCAGGGAATGCTCTTGAGTTATGTTCACAGCTAAATCGTCCTGGGCACGACATGCATACTACTTGGCTGGGGGGTTAAGCGTGCTATTCAAGCATTTAGGCTTTGATATGTCCTTTATATGGGCTTTTCAATGGCAATTAGTTTTTACCTCAGCCTTGAAGTAGGCAATATATAATTAATTTAGCTTACTCACAGGCAGGTGTTAATATTGGCATAGAGTAGTATAAGTGCAACGGTGAGAATTGAAGACATTTTAGGAGTTACTTGAACGGGTACATCGAGTAACTATGAGTGAAGAGGTAAGATGCTACGGAATTTGCATAATATCAAAGCAAATTTTACTGTGACTTTAAGCTTATTCGAGTAGATCGGAAAGAGAGTACATTTGAGAATGTACGCGATATTGAAATGCTCCGAATTATATTACGTATACGCTATGTATGATGGATTATCAACTTTATGGTATGTGCCTACATTTCTCGTCCTTATTTTTTTAATTTTTTACAATGTGAAGCATTTCTAAATGATGAAGTCCGATAACAAGTTGAATCAATTATTTTTAAAGTCAGTGAAGACGTTCATTAAAGCTTTTCTCATTTTACAAAACAGTTTCGATTGAATAAATACTTTTTTAAATAAAAATAATTTGTAATAATAAAAATTACTTATACGACATGTGGCCTTCTATGTAAATAGTAATAATATACCTCATTATTAGTAATATATAAGTATTGTAAAACTGAAAAATTGTCATGCTTTCAAAATGTCAAGTGTGAAATTAAAAATTACGAGTTCCTATTAATATTACGTATACGATATGTAGGTTTATATGGACTTTAACGATGGATTACCCAGTTTAGCTACGTTTTTCATCTTTTTTAAAAATTAAAAAAAGTGATTTATCTGTGAATTGTGGAGTCCGACTACAAATTGAATCAATTATTTCTAAACTTATTAGAAGTTCATTGAAAGTATCCTCATTTTACAAAAAATATTCGAAACTTGCTAAAATGGCAAAAATTGTGTTTTTTTAATAAAATACATTTTTATACCCTGTACCGTTTGGTACCAAGGGTATATTAAGTTTGTGCAAGCCGAAAATGTATGTAACATATAGAAGGAGACGTCGGAGACACCCCAAAGTTACCTAAAATATGATCAGGGTGAATAGAGAAGTCGATATACCCATGTTCGTCTGTCCGTCTGTCCGTCCGTGTGAACGCCTAGATCTCAGAGATGGTAAGAGCTAGAGTTACCAAACTTTCACATTAGATCCCATATTATTCCATAGGAGGCAAGTTTATTTTATTTTTTTGATATCGGGGATAAATTATAGAGTTCCCATGGGAGTGTTTGAGACGACTCTCGACAAAAAAAAGCGTTTTAGATGAATAATTCGTTTGTTTATGAAGATATCGTAACGAAATTTGGTATTCGAAAGTTTTTTATAGTTCCCAATCACTGTACCAAATTTAATCGAAATCGGTTGACTATATCATATAGCTCCCATAGGACCGATCGGCCAAATCAACTTTTTTAAAGAAAAATTCGCTATATTTCGTTTTTTCATAAAGATATCGTAACCAGATTTAGCGTTTGGAAATTTTTTAGACCACTTAAGCAATGTGCCAAATTTGAACAAAATCGGTTGACTATATCATATAGCTCCCATAGGTCCGATCTTCCAAAAAATCGATTTTTTAACAAAATTTGTTGTGTTTCGTTTGTTTGTTAAGATATTGGGACCAAATTTGACATTCGTGAGTATTTTATAGTTCCTAAGCACTGTACCAAATTTAATCCAAATCGTTTGACTAGATCATATAGCTCCCATAGGACCAATCGGTCCAAAAACACGTTTTTTATACAAAATTCGATGTGTTTTGTTGGCTTGTAAAGATATTTGAAATAAATTTGGCATTCATATCTTTTTTAAGGTATTTAAGCACTGTGTCAAATTTTATTGAAATCGGTTGACTATATCATATAGCTCCCATAGGAACGATCGGTCAAAAAAAATTTTTGCTTAAAAATTCTTCTGTTTTTGGTTTTTTGTGAAGAAATCGGACTTTATTACAAGCTAGTGGTACAGGATATCCTAAAGTCGTCCGCGCCCGACTTTACGTCCGCCATTTTTATTATTATAATTACGTATACACAATGTTGCCTTCAAAAGGCTATAATGATGAGACTATCAAGTTTAAGCTATGTGCAAACATTTCTCGTCTTTTTTCAAAGATCTCACAACGCATGTGGAAAACAATTATAACTTCATTAAGTTTTTACAATTTTTTTATAAATTAATGCTGGAGTCCGATAATAAATTTAATCAATCATTTATAAAGTCACTAGACTTTTATTAGAGCTTTCCGAATTTTACACAAGAGTTTTGATATTTGTATAGATGACACAAATACTTAAAAAATATACAAAATTTTTATTACATAAAATTACGTATACGCAATGTTGTCTTCTATGGACTCTAATGATGGATGTTTAAAGAATAAACTGAATAAATTATGATTAAAGTTACGATATTACCATTCAGTTTTAAATTTTTTAAAAATAAAATTTATAAATAAATTGATTTTTTTATTAAAAAAAAATTTTTTTACATTCAAGGAAATATGTATTAGGTATTGAATCGTATATTGTTTAAATGAGAAATATTTTCTTTACAATCTGTCTTTATTAAACAATAAATAAATTTACTAAGTAATAATAAAATAAAATATGGACATAATAGCAAGTTTCCACTGAAACTTAAAGGTTCAAAGCTTGAACTATTTTGACTTAAATTTGTATTCTTAAGTTATCTTGGCTTAGATTGCCTTTTATGCAAGAAACTCTTTGCAATTAAATTTTTCTTAATCTTTTTTGCAATTCCTGATTAAAATTAATTAAAACCAGTAATTAGTTTTCATTTTTATCACTTTTAAATATTTTGTTTGTTTTATTTCTCAAAGCACTTATTGCTAGAAACTTACCAGGTTTTTCATTATTAATGGCTACTTGCTTTTCTAATTATGCCAAAGATAGACTTTCAACTTAAGCCCATTACATTCTTTGCATATTTTTAATATCATTAGCTAGCTAAATATTAGCTCAAGTAGTAGCAGTAGGATACCAGCCCCAGGCACTGTATGCGTTGTGTAGCAGTTGATGCCACTTCCGTTCAGCCCGGAAGTAGGCAATGAAAATTTGATTTACCATATTATGATGCCGCACTCAACACTTTCACAAAATAATAATTAAGTACTATATATATGTATGCAAAGTGCTTAAGACTGCTTAAAATCTCTTATGTTTTCAACGAAATTTAAAGTAATGCTGAACATATTTCATTTTATGCTCGAATGTAGGCAATGAAATTTTAATTAAGCTTGTTAACATGCAAGTACATAATACCATATTTCTATATCTAACAAGAGATATCTAAATATATAGTAACTATAAAAAGAAGACTACACATTAATTGGAATATAAAGTACTTGGACTTTGGACTTTTGCCTCAACAAATTCTGCCTCATTCAAATTCCCAATGCTGCTGTGTCTTTGTATACGTGTCCTCTGTCTGTCTCTGTGTGTGTGTGTATGTTATTAATGAACCGTTTTGGACTGCTGACTGACTTGGCGGACTTTTCTTGCCAACTTGGGGATTTGGGGGGATTTATGCGAATAGAGTGGCATCAAACAAAACATTTGCGTTATACCTTGCAACCAATTTCAGCATGATTTCTGTTTTCAATGGGAGCTTAAGTCAGTCAGACATATATATTTTTTTTTTGGCAGCCCCTTCTTGGCCATGTGAACACTACTGTACTCGATAAATCCACATCATTTCAACGGTTTTTTTTGTCTGTTCGTATGTGTGTAAGACGATTGCATTTGAAAAGCTGGCAAGAAATGAAAATTTATTGAACGCCATTCATATGCTGCGCATTATTAATATCGATTAGAGGGGCTTCTGTATATGTGTGTGTTTCTGTGTGTATGTGTGAGTATCTGTGTGGGTGTGGCAATCTCAACGTTAACATCTTGTAGTTGGCATCTTGAGCTTAGTTCAATGCATAGAGAGTCAAAATGGCATGCGGTTGCTAGGCAGAGCCTGCGCTAGGGTTGCCAGGCCATAACAAAATGGAAACTTATTGAGGCGCATAAGATTGAGATACTTACACTCACACACATGCACTTTTCTATGCGTCTGATAAAAATAACAATGGCGTTGAGATTCTTAGGGATTTGTACTCGTATTTTTTGTTAAGCATTTATATGCTACACAGTGAGAAATAAAAGAGCCGATAACATTGTACTCAAATAGCAGCACGTCCGTTCATGTATATAAAGTAGGTACGTAATAGCTCCAAGCAAGTTGAATTGCTATTTCAAGTACAATACAATTTTTAGAAGTTTATAGAGCAACTTCAAGCGAGTGCTTTTGTTGCATTTTTGAGCAGCTTTGGTGTTCCATTGTATTATGGTTCAAGCTAAACTTTTAACAACAACAAAACAATTGGAAATCGAAGGGAATGCATTTCCATTATTTCTGAACAATGTACATTAAACAGTTGAAGCTACTATACATAATTTTTAGTTTCCAATTTATTTGACGGAGCTTTGAATCGTACCTTTATATATTTTTGGATATAATTTTTTTCACATATTTTAATGTTTTTTTTTCAGAACGGATAACAGATTTAAAATTTTTTTTATTTACTGCAATTTTTACAATTTTTTTTATATAGTATTTGATTTAAATAATTGAACTTATGCTGCCAATTGATAGATTTAATATTGGATCACAAATTTGTATTTCACAATCCATTTTAGGGTACTGCGATTAAAAAAATTTTAAATTATAAATCATTATCGCTCTGATTTACATTTTGGCGTGACGTGCTTTTTTTTTAAAAAACTTACAAGGTAAACTAGGTATGGCGTTACGGTACATAGAATATAAGTGGATTTTTACTTGAATTGCCAAATAGAAAATTTTTGCGAAATGGGCAAGCCTTTCGATGTATAAATTTCCATTTTAGCGTGATGTGACACTACATTTATATGACAAAAACAAAATATGAAGTGGTTTTTTAGATTGATGTAGCTGCTTAACCTTTAAAAATAATACCTATCGATATAATCGATTAAAATATGCAAGGAAAGTTACAAGAACTGGAAGTCGATTTTGAATTGAATTAAATAATATAAATTTTCTGCGAATCGGGCAATATTTAAAACAATTTTAGTTAATTATTAGGAAAACTAAATTTATAAAGATATATCAAAAACGGTTTTCTCGTTTTTTTTTGCTTAGTATCTTGCGGGACGTTACATTGCGTGACTTTATTCAAAACTTATTAACGAATTATTAACACAAAACCTTTTCACTTTTTCATATCATCCTTAATGTCAGGCATGACCAATTTTTAATTATAATTTTTTTTTTGTAATAATGAATTCAAGAAAAACAGAAGTTTTAGATTCGAAGTAAGCAACTTTAATGAATATATTTCGTTTGTGGTGATATGATGATAAATCAAAATGTTTAAAAGAAGATAATTCTCAAAATAGGTAAATCTGAAAAAAACTTTGTACTCGAATTTCTCGCCAACTTACAACTTAAGTTGAATGGAAACCTTTAAACTATTTAATATTAAATTAATAAATAATATAATAAAAAAATGTGAATTGTATTTTCATTTGACTTTTGATTTTTCAATCATCGAAGACCCTCCTGAAGATTTTTTAAAAAATTATTTTTATATATTCATAGACAACACTAGATTACAAATTTAAAGTTCATGGAGTGAATCTTCGTAAAAATGAGGTTTTTATGGTAATTTTGGGTTGAAAAAATATGATTTTTTTTTTAAGTATCGTTTTCGAGATATTTTCGAAAAACATGTTTTCGGGCAAATGCCGAAATGCTGAAACAAATGTTTCAGTTATTCGTCAATATCTCGTCAACAAAACGTTGTATCGATAGAAAGATGATTGAATCACAAAGTATTGATGTGCTTTTTACAATGATATATGTTATGTTCAATGACATCTAAAGTTCCAATCCCATTTAGAAGATCTTAGACTCGAAATATTAGTAAAAAAATCTCTTTTAGCTTAAACCTTAATTTGAATTTTAACAATGTTCGTTAATAAATGGCCAGCTTAAAATTTGTTATTTGGAAAAATGGTATTTTTTTATATTTTCTTTTCTTTTAACTTCTATAATTTTTAATTTATCTGTACATACACTGCTTTCTGCAAGTCAATATTCAGGCAGTACAAAGAATGTAACCCACTAATTTTAGTTACATTCAAATTTTTAGCTTTTTCAAATATTTTCTTTGCAGTGTTTCTCTCTGTGTAGGCAAAACCAGAGATAAAGTCAGGCCTACTGTTGGTTGTTATCGTAGTTGTTGTTGTTGTTATTGTATTTGGCATTGTTTCCACAATGCTCGGGTTGAGAAATACGACACGAACGTGACTCACGCACACACACATATACACTTATATATAAATATACAGACGCAGTTACACACAGACACACCTCGGGCAGCAGCTGTTTACAACTAAACGGCATTTCAGCAATAATCAAGCGCCCTTTGTTGTTGTCATTAAAACAACACAAACAACAACGAAACGCTTCATTGTCACAATTCTGCACACATATACATACATACATAAATATATATAAGGCATTTATTTATGAGAGTGCATGTAAATGTGTGAGTGAATGTAACACTGAATGGAAAACATGAAACATATTGATGACATGCATTTGATTCGAGCTTCAAATTGTATATTTGTTGTGTACCAGAAGAGATCTCTATAGGAATCATCCCAAGTCATTTTTGGACCACATTTTTAGTTTGTTGCTATGACTTTGTCAATAAAAGGTTTTCACTTTACTACATTGACACCTATTATATATTTGTCTTTATTTTACAATTTTACAAAGAGAACCCTTGAGGTAAGAAAAGATATCCTATTTTAGAGAAATGAATGCGCAATCCTGCAACTTTTTATACAAATTTTGTAATTGAGAAGTCCAGGGTGTTTTTGAAGGGAATCATTTCTAATAAAAGTGTCCACTTGCTTGTTTATGTGAATGATTGGCAGATATTATTTTTCATAACAAACAAGAAGTTACAGGAGTTTTTGCGACTATTAAAAAAGTTCTAACTATGATAGCCTGGTAGCTGCCGAACTTCGTCATAGGACAAAAAACTATGAAAGACAATGCAGGGATTAAGCAGAAAATTACTTTTGATGTTACTTTGGCCTCGAGTAGAGACCACTTTTGCTTAAAAAAATTCAGCAATATATATGGTGGGTCATCTGTTGGTTTGGTTGTTTAAACACTCATAATTCTGAACAGAGTTGCTCTTCGACATATGTATGTCAAGTTCAAAACTAGCACAGTTTATTTCTGAAAAATATACGAATTAAATGCAATTACAATAACAAATAAATAAAGCAAGCCAACAGATGGCCCACCCTATGCAAGACTCTTATCGTAAACGTTTAATGGCGCATGGATGATAACACAATCTGATGTAAATATTCTTCCAGTGTTTAAATTTAAAGTACTCTTTTGTCTTTGGTCATGTAGTACGTTGATATTGACTAACTCTTTGGAGGATAAGACAAACTACTTGGGGACCGTACCGAAACTACGTGACCTAATTTTGAAAATTTTTTTTTTAACTTCTAAGAGTGTCATTAGTACAGCACATTTCATAGAATTCCACCGAACGTTATTTTTTTATATATCTGAAATTTTTACTGAAATGTTCACGACAATTTTACTGGTAGTTGTTTGATATGCATTATGATATCAATAACTATACTCAAAAACAAAACTAAGAATACTTAAAAGGACATAGAAATCATTTTTGTTCGACTATGTAATCGAAAAATTTGTTTTTTTAACAACTAATTATTTTTACTAAGTAACCACCTTTTGTCCAGAACTTTTTTTAATTGTTCCTTTTTTCTCGGAAGAAAATTGTATTCCTGGCATATTCCTTCCGCAAATTTGTACCGAATTATGATTAGAATCGAGAGTGACATCAAAGAATCTGTTTAAAGTATATGGGGTATCTAAGTTGATATATTGAGGGCATGACGCATAGCTCTGTCAAATGTAAAATGGTGCCGCTAAAATCCGCGAAAATCTATAATGGGGATCGAACGGGGAAAGATATTGTCATTGATTCAACAAACTTCATCCTCTCAGGAAATATGCACATCAGGTGGTAAAGTTTCGTATCTCTGTAGCTCTTATAGTCGCCGAGAAGTAGGTGTTCATACAAACCAACGGGGATGGACGGACGGACGGACGGATAGACGGATATGGCTGAATCGCTACCCGAGGTTATAAGCATTTTGGTATAAAGGACTTGTCGTCTGCCACGCCTCTTTCAGTCAGTAGCAAACATTGCACTAATCTAGTATACCTTTGTACTTGTATTGGTACAGGGTATAAAAATAAGAGCTTCATATTGTTAGGACAAATGCAAAAATATGCAACAACAACTTATTCTAAAATCGTTGTTAGTCTGGCACTTCTGCATTTCTGCACAGTTGTTAGGTTTGCTCATGTCGTTAGTCGGATGCTTCGCCATTTAGACCACTGAAAATGAAAACTCTAATAGGTAGGTTTATGAAGATAATCTTTGTTTCGTTACTCCTAGCAATACCTAAGTCTAAAGATTGCTTTTCGAGACTTTCTCACTTTGTAGAAGAAAGAAACGTTATGTGGCCTCCACAATTTTCGAGGAATTAAAACGCTTTTCTTATAACTTCCCCTCTCGTTTAATTTTACATAGTTTGATGAGGGTCTGTTGTCCTCTTCTCCTCGAGGGGCATAAGGTCTCCCCGAGTTCAGTTGGACTGAGTTTCTTCAGCCAAATGATCCGACGAACCTTATGACGCTTATGTTTTTTTTTTTAATAAGACACTTAGTCAATTTTTGTCACTACTTCGCACTTAAATTCTTAAAGTAAGGACTTTTTTCACTTGCCAGTAGAGTAAATAAAGTTTTACTGACCTTTTAAGGCATTAACGTTTTTTTTTCCCAAACTCTATTATTCTTATTATTATTTAATATGCGAAGAAGTTGCACTGAAAGTTTTTACCTAGGCACAGCAGTGAACTCTTCCACCGTAGATTCGAGCCTTAACGCTCAAAGTATGACAACCTTTTACCAACTTGCCCAAAAGCTGGCCGTAAATTTTGAAACTAAGCTTTAAAGGTCAAAAGTACTTAGCAAGACTAAGGGTAGCTTTTCTTTTTTTCTACCCCGGCTAGTTGCCATTTCACTTTTTGTGGCATTTTCATATGAAAACAGTTCGGTAAAAAGCATTTAGGAAAATGAAAGACGTGACTTTGTTGCACTTGTCCAGAAAGTTGATAAAAACCAAAGAAAATTGATTTTTCTTCATTAAAGCCAAAGCAACCAAGCAGCACTTGAACAGCAACAACAAAGTTATGGTAAGAAGCAGCAGGGAAATAGTTTCAGGATGGACTATGGACTACCCGTGCCAAGTAGGCCACATGCCTAGCCGCAGGAGCAGCAGTTCACTTCTTGTTTGAGCTGCACTTGAAGACTCTTTGTGCAAACTTAAGAACTGGTCGGCTCGGTGGTCGGAGCCGGAGCTGCCTGATGTAATCTCGTGTATTGTGCAATTGAATGCGATTTAGTTGCGTTATGCTGGCGAATGACCGAATGATTGAGTGGTCTAAGTTCCAGTAATGGGCCGTTTCTTGGTGAATGAACGTGAACGAACGTGTTGAAGCATGCCAACATGCCAATGTCTGCTAAATTGCCTGCCAAATGGAAAACTCTCAGTAGTGTGTGTAAGTGGGTGTCGGTGTAAGTGTGTGTGTGGGTGTCGGTGTATATGTGTGGATGTGGATCCTGAGCGTGAAATGAGTTAGCAAGTCGCGCCAATTGGCAGCTGGTTATCATTAGTCTAATGCTAATTCGATTCTGCTGCCAGGCAGCTCTGACTGACACACATATCCATAACCCACACAGTGGCGTAGATAGCTTTTTGCGATAGGAGTTGCCTACTACTTAAAATTCATACATTTTCCAACGGAAGTTCCATTTGCCATTATGGTAATTATCTTTAATGTGTTTCAAAATGTACGGGAGCGTTACCTTGACAGTAGCTGCAAAATAATGGGTTTTATGAAGTTCTAAGTAGAGCGGAGTTCTTCGAAGGACTTATTTTATGAGCATACTAACTTTATGGTCAAAGCCAGTAACAGATCAGCGCTATCTGTGACTCATGCGGATACGCATATAAAAAGACTTTTTCAAGATGACTTTTTCATGATGACAAATAACCAAAACCAAGGCAGCTTGTTTTCACACCTCCTGAATCCTTTGGCAAAGACATTATTCAAAATGTTCATCTGAACCAGTGGGGTAACAGTAGTTGGAAAGGGGCACTGCTGCTGTTCTACTTGAGTTATAGCTGGGGAGATGAGGAGGATATAAAAAGCAGTAGCTGAGTAAGCTTTTTTTGGAATAATTCAGCGGACTGTCAAAATTAATCTATAGCTGACCAGGTTTAACAAGCAGAGCGAATGAGCCGTTTATACTATCGCACACCAGCTGTTCTCTTTAGCTAATCTTTGGTGTCTTCAAATTACGAATAATTTTTGAACTTAATTTTAAGAACTCGTATGTTCAGATGGCAGAATGTTCGTTCTTTCGAATTCGTTTCTTACGAAAATCAACAAAACCAGTCCATTTCGTCAGATTTTCGACAGAACCTCAAAAAACATAAAAAACTTATTAATCTGCTTTTTCTTTAATAACACCTTTATAATGAGAAATATTTAGAGATGAGTTCAATAATCAATAAACCTTAAATTTTAGTAGACCTATCAGAATTATCTATATAGACAATTGAATGCTGTCTCCTAATCGGTCAATGCATGATGCATTTTAATTGGAAGAAAAGCCACGAATCAAATTAGTTATCAATCTTATCATGAAAATCGCAATGAACGTGAAGGAATTCGGTAAAGACAGACCCGTGAAGCTCGACATTCGACTAATAATGGTGCAAGTATGAATCGAGCTACAAACTAATCTAAAAATCTTATATTTTTCCAGATAAGCTAACTAGAGAATCTTACACTTTAAGAGTATTCAAAAAGTTTGGGCAGGACAACGTCTGCCGGGCTCACTAGTGCCATATAAACTTTCTTAATAACAAAAAATAAAATTGTGCAGATTTTGCAACAATCAGAGCATACTTTCAGGGGCTACCATGCAAATTTTGGGAATAGGAATAATTTTGAAATCGTCGAATCTCGGATTTGGATTCATCGACCCAAAATCATTTAGAAAGCAAGAAACTTATTTTTTTGTGGAGCTGTGTTATATATATTTGCATTTTATTTGCAAAAAATCCATTAACATCTGAGTCTGCTGATTCAAATGATCTCAAAATAGCAACTTCAAAAATTATTTTTGTATTACTAGGGGCTTCTACCCTACTGCTCGCTTCGCTCATCAACCCTCAGTTCTCCATCACCTCAAGCGGCTCAGGGGGCCCACTTGAAATTAATTTTCTTCTTTATTCTTCTTATACCTCTTCTTTGATGCTTTATGCATCTGTTCTCGCTTGCGATCTTTTATTTCCTCTTCAGTCAAATTCAACATCTTTCTTCCCATTTCGCTAAACTTCATACTTTATAAAAACATGAGAAAAAGACATGAGAAACAAATACCTTCTGCTAGACACACAACATTTTCAACACTTTCAAAAAGATGAAAAAAAAAAACTTTTTTATATAATAGACGTATATATATTTATATATATATATATTTTTTTGTTTTTTTTTTTAAATATGAGTACAAAAATTTCACAATTTTATACAAAAAAATTGTTCTCTTTAAATTTCATCTGTATACATAAGAACATTTTTTGTCCCCGTTGGGCTCATTGCCATAATTTATACTCCCTTAATAAAATAAATAAACGAATTTCTTTCGTAAAAAGATTAAAGTTTTTTTGCCGGAATCGTTTAATTTTCCAGGTTGGTTATCCCAGCACTTATATTTTCGAAGATATAGGAGTTCATAAAGAAGGACGAACATGTCGAATTTAAATATATGTATAACATATTATATACTTCCTTGAGCTTCCTAGTTGGAGTGTCGGGCCATATATATATAAATTACTAGCCGGCCTCCGGCACGCTCGCTTCCTTCGCTCGTCTAGATCTTTATTTTCTTCCAAATATTTTTGTGGCGAATTCACGAAATTGCATTATATGCAAATATTGATCTGATCATATGTATTTTATACAGAAATCAAAACATGAATTGTAAGCAAAAATCGCAGAATTCCTTTCTTCTTAAGAAAACTTTCTTGGAAAGGAATAACTAAATCAATATTAATTTCTAAAATTGATGAAATTGTAAATTATCCTACCGAGTTTTTAAATTCACTTGATTTGCCAGGAATGTTAGGAGTGGCAACCCTTATCTCTTAGGGGTATGAAAAATAGCTGTTGACCGATTCTCAGACCTGCCCAATGAGCACACAAAATTTCATGAGAATCGGTCTAGCCGTTTCGGAGGAGTATGTTCACACAAAAACCAATATTCACAAAAATGCGTATATCTCACGAACCAATTCACACAAACACATCGCAATAGACTTAAAACCTCCGCATTGACCTCTAACACACGCAAAAATCAGATTTTAAATTAGCACGTAAAACATAAGTTTCTTCTTATAAATAATATTCTAATTTCACAATGTTAGTTACCATACTCCTCCGAAACGGCTGGACCGATTCTCATGAAATTTTGTGTGCCTCAATAAAATAAAATTTATAACGTTTATAATTTTTGTGTTTCCTTTCGACAAAAACTATTAACTGAAAAATATTAGTTAATCTGACAATGTTCACAATGCCAACCTAAATTAAAAAAAAATTTTGTATTGGAAAATCAAATTGTCCTTTTTAGTGTTTTCGTCGCAATTTTGTTATATTCTCAACCTTAAACAATCCTTGGACTTCCACGAACATTTCAAGACAAAAATTAGCCAAATCGGTTCAGCCGTTCGTGAGTCCATAAGCTTCAAAGGAACATAACATTGTGACACGAGAATTTTATATATAAGATACAGTATAATATTTTTTAATTCTAAAGATTCAAGATATATACTATCCTTAGCAAAGATTTCCCAATTTCATACAAAAAATTTGTTCTCTTTAATTCTTTCTACTTAAAAACATTTTTTGTCGCCGTTGGGTTCATCGCCATCATTTATACTCCATTAATAAAGTAAATAAACGAATTTCTTTCTTAAAAAGATTTAAATTTTTCGGAAAGATGGACGAACTTGTCGAAATTTAATACTTGTATTATTTCCTCCTAGTTGAAGTGTAGGGCCTTATATATAAATTATACTATATAACAAAAATAATTAAAATTAATCGATTTTCTTTTTCTAAATTAAGTAGTTGGAGGAACTGTAAGGGACCTCTGGCGTATAGTTTTCTATAATATAATACATACATTTTCAAAAACTCTATGTAGGTATATTAAGAATTTTTTTAATATTTTGTATTTCATCTCATTTTTTTGTTTAATCTTTTCCCAATCTATTCTATGGGAGCAAGCAAATGCTATCCGATTAGTATAAAATAAATTTCAGTAAAATATTGATCATATTTTTATTAAAAATAATAGATTTTAAGTGTATTATAAATATAAAAGATTTGTACTCTTTATACTTAAAATGAATGAATCCCTTGATGGGTCTATATAAGAATAAGTACTTTGAGGACATTCTATTAGCCTTACAAATGTTTCATAGAAAGTCAATTACACATTTATCTCTATTACAAGATACTATAGTGACTATTAGAGGCGCCGCACTTCTCCAATTATAGCACATTCCGAACTTTTAACTTTCTTTTTAACTTTTAACTTTCTTTTAATGCGAAATTTTGGTTTTTTAACCAAAGATTATTCTACAAACCTATAAAATGAAATATTACAATTATAATGAGGTATCTGCTTAGTTTACAACTCTTGAATGGTAATCCATCTTTACCATGGTTCTTCTTTTCATTATTTTCCTTTAGCAAAATTCAAATAAGGTTCTAATAAAATTATATTTTCATATCATATCTCAGCTCAATAGATACTACATATTTCTAAGTTCCGACTCTCTCTTTGCAAAGCTAATTTATATCGATATTTAAAAATTTCAAACGCTTCAAACTATTAATTTTACTTCCTTTCAACGAGAATTCTGGTCAAAGCAGTGACAACATAAATATTCCTTTATCGATAAGTAATGAGTAATTTAAAACAAAATGGCGTAGTAAGTATAGTGAAAGAAATTCATTTAAGTTCTCACTAAGCTGTTTGTTGCTTCATGCTTTTCTTTTTTAACTTATTTACATAGCTAAGGTATCTGTGCTTTCAGTTATATAATAATCCTTGTGCACTCGAAGGATGTGGAATGATCACCTAAGTCTCTCCCCCTTTCTACGCCGCTGCAGCTACAACGCTGCCTGCAGTCATGTGTAAATGCGTTGCCATGGCTTAAAGAATGTTTGGCTCTGGCATTGATAGTTATTGTTGTTGTTTTTGTTTCGCTTGTTTTTGTTGCCGCCGTTGTTGTTGTTGTTTTTGTTCGCAGGCTATTTTGCATACATACTTAAACAAAATATAGCGACTGTCATTGGCTTGTAGCCGTAGCTGTAGCTGCTGAGAGGACATGATATCCTGAAAATCCTCTGAAAAAGTAACTGAAACTGAAGCGCAATTTAAACAACGACAAATGGCGAAAACAAAAGCAGCAGTCCTGGCCGGAACAACAACAACAACAACAGCTATGGTAGCATTGAAAGGTAAGCTGATTATGTAACGCACACTCACGCACAAATACATACACAAACACAGATACATTTACATATATGCATACGCGTACATCTAATGCGTGTAAATTTAGTATGTAGTATGTAACAAATGCTAGGGGGGTCTGTATCTGTGTGGGAGACTGTGTGTGTCGTAGTGTGCGCCACTGATAGCATTAACAAACAGCTCATGCTGACGCCATTTTGTTTTGCAACTTTTCAACAGCTCTCTTACGGTTGTTTTTATTAGTGATTTCCGTTGAAAACAACTTAAAATTATTATAATGCGCATTTGACTTGCGGCCCACACGGCGGCCATGGCAACCCAAGAGTTAATATATTGCATTTCATTTGGGGTGCACACAAAAAGGATTTCCAAATCCTTGGCGGAGTCGTTTGATAAATAAATGGTCAAAGGATTGTGTGGCGTGTAGAGAGTTAAAGTTGAGCACGGAAAGAAAAAAAATGGCGTGCTTGTGAATTTGATGCCTTGACGTTCAATAGTAAATGGACAATGATTACCTTGAAAATTGAGAGAGGCCAGAGTGATTGCTCAACGGGTAGCTCAAGCAGATCATGAACTCTAAACCCTAAATGTCATGTTCTCTAATGGTGCCTTTTGTAGCTATCTGAGCAGCTTCAAAGGTATAATGAGACATGCAGATGACCAATCAATCAAATGCCGGATTACTGAAACTTAAGAGTTGTGATTCGGACAGCTTTTACTCGGTTGGTTTTAAATTTCTTTTTTTTTTTAAGGAGGAGAGCAAAAAGTTTGCTTATAGTTGGTGTATCCTGTGACAACATAAATTGTATTTATCCTTGTCACTTAGGGATAGAAATAATGGGAGTTCCCCCCGTCAGCCTGTAGGATCATCTTTGAATAAAGTAATGTAAATTCTTCGACCTAAATTTCTTTGCTGAGAACGGAGTTCCATTCAGAGTCCTACGTGACTCAGTTTTCCCCCCCGGTGATTCACCATAGTATATGTGAAGACACCTTACCCCCTCCATTGTTGTCACGTAGTGACATAAACATACATTCCCCTATCCCCCGGTCGATTGACCAAGCGTGGTATTTTCAAAACCCCCTTCTGAACGGGTCACGTAATTTGGGTACAGCCTTTGGTCACACTCTTAAAATATATAAACAGAAGTAGAACAATAAGTTTTCTTTATAATGAAATTAATTTTTGCCATAGTCTGCTTATTCTTACCCACCTATAATCAGTAACTTTATTAAATATTCCAAAAACCGCCTTCTCTATAAGGACACCAGCTTTTGCTTTATTTTGTCCTCTTCATTTTCCAAACTGTCATATTCATTATCTGGAATAGTACAAGTTCGAACCTTCGTTGCATTGTCGAGGCGGAAGGACATGTGCTGGTACAACCATTCATAATGCATTTAACATCTGAATAATGCAGTAGCAAATCTAAAGATAGAAACGTCGTCATGTACAGGGGTAAAAGGCAAACCCCTGCTCGACCATTTAACTATCGATTGACATGACGCCCTCATACAAAAAATTCATACTAAATGGCGTACACAATATTGGGGGCAGTGCTTGACAGTGGGATGGATACCTTGTATTTGTGGAAAATTTCAACAATTTTATAGTTGCATGTAACTGGACAATCTTGTGATAGTTACTTTATAGGTATTTTGAGGCAGTTTTGGAATGCAATAATTATGAAAATTTAGTGAAAAAAAATTTATGGATTACAAGTGGGCTGCACTCCCATCCCATAGGTCCCCGTAACCACATTTTGGCTGTAGTTCAGCAGGAAAACACAAACTATTGTTATCTTGGTTCGGATTAATTTATTACCAACAAGAAAAGTCGGTGGTTCCCGCTGTAGCACTGGCATCGCTAGCTCAAAGATAATATTTGCTATGAAAGTCTCTATTAATTTAAGACACCGCCGTTCGAATTCGGCAATAAACTATAGGTCCCTGTTCTGTTCGAACAGTTATTAATAGAGATCCCACATACCCCTCCAAGGGATCAAACAGGGAATTATTTAAAGAAACGAAAACTCGATAAACAATCGGGATTTTGAGATTGGCCAAATATACATTGAAGTAGTGCCATATAAGCATGAGTGTCCCTAAATCGATCTAAAGCGTCATCTAAATCTTCTGCTTCTAGAGCTACTAAATAGAGTCATATCTTTTGGGGATTCAACCAAACTTTCGTCTTCTGACTTTGATATTGATGTCCGAAATGCTTGTTTTAGACCATTTTAAACTATGCTGATTAAATTTAAAGAATTTCTTATAAACTTAAATAATATTATTAGTTTTCCTCTTCATAAGTTATTGCGTGAATGGTTTCAAATCAAGGTCAAGATCCAACAAAGTCCTCCTATTAGAAAGGAAGCTAAAAATCGACTCAGTTTAAAATAAATAATGGATCATTTTCAGCCACCAGAGCGTCTTAATCGTGTTTCGGATCACACTTTCAGAGCGTTTGAAAAGTGAGAGATGTGCAATTGAGTATTTGAGAGAGTGAGGTATTTAAGAAAATCTGGCACCCAGGACTGCTTGAAGAGATATACCATACATAACTGTCGGCCAACATTTTTGAACTATATTCCAAGTGCGTTTGAAAAGAGATAGTGGTGCAAAGAAGTTTTTCTGGACATCCCGCAGACATTTGACAGAGTCTGGGGCCAGGAATTACACTCTCCAGCAGCTTTTCGTGTTCCTGGAGAACAGAAAATTCTATGCTAGATACGGTAGACTAACTCACCAACTTAAGGCAACTAATAGTAAGTGGAGTACCTCATGAAAGTTTCCTTCTACCACAGCTACCGAGATTCCTATGCTTAGAAGCAAAATGTATTCCTCCGGAGAAGATGCTTCTTGCTGCTTACGCTGGCAATTCGTTCTATACTCAGATTCTTGTAAGTTCGAAGGAGTGTCCGAATTTGGAATATTCTCGATTGGGCAAGACATTGGAACATAGAAGCAAGACTGTCAACGTAAGAATAAAAAAAATTTCCCTCACGATTTAATCAAGGATGAGTCAATGTCGCAGATGCCAGATGTCTCGACATTACTCTGGATCAGAGACCTATGTTAGATACCGTAACCATTTCATCGACTGCTACTGCAGAAGGAAATTCCATTGACGTCCTAATAAACGGAGTAAGCTCTCCCATCGTTGAATGCTAATCATAGCACATCAGCAGCTAAGAGCCCTAAACAACTCACACCATGTAGATTAAGCTACTTCGTCTTATTTCTGGATGCGAATGGTAGGTACATCAGTAATGTGACTTTTCATCATGATTTAAAACTGAGCTTTATAAAAGGCCATATCTTGTTTTTTCTTCAGTAGGTCTATCAATGTGGTTGATTGAGGTCCAACAAACTGACTAATGAGATGCTGATTGAAGCATATACTGCCAAAGTTTACTTAAAGACTGAATTATTAAGAATATCCTTTGAAAACGATGATGCTGATGGCCTTGACGTATATGGAATAAAGACAAAAAATACCTTAAAACTCCTCAGTGAGGCTTGAACAAATATATAATCAAAATAAAAAGGATAACTTAAAAAAACTGTGATTTATTAAATATGCTCTTTGTGATCTCCCAGATTTCATTACTCTAATAGACAGAAAATCGCCTCGACTAGCTGATAAATTTTGAGCAAGTTTCGGGTATGTATTCTCTTATTTGCGACATACATTTAAACAACTTTAATATATAAACATAAATTATTCCGTGCACTTAAACAACAACAAAAAAAGCACTAAAAATTCAATAAAGCCACAATTGTGAATGCCATTAAGAACAACAACAACTTTGTCTTTAGCAATAAAAATAAACTATAATTAAAAATCAATGAAAGTTGGTTAGTTTCGAGCTTATTTGGTTAAAATATAATTGTCTCAATTTCGAACAAAAGCAAAACAAAGCCATTAAGTATGCCAGTGATTGCCTATCACAACGCCTGGCGCTACCAAATTGCAGCAGGCCCCTACCTAAAAAGTACCAATTATCACCCTACCCCAACCGCAGTCCCATATCCCACAACCCCACAACAAACAACAACAAAGTCAACCAGCCAATAGTTAAAGTCAAAGCCAAACAAAGCTTGTCAACAGCTCAACATATCAATCATCGCAGTTGTGTGCGTGAGTCGCTGTTAATGAGTGTCCTGGACAAGGGGGTCTAGTCCTCAGTATGAACAGCGGGAGGGGTATGGTTGACTATATACACATGCAAGGCATGGTCACATAATTCGAGCGGCATGTCTCATAACTTATTTATCGAGCATATTAGTCCAAACAACAGCAGCTAGGAAAAATGTGTTGGGAGCAAGGATGGCGGCGGTTCCTGCGACACGTTCCACAGTGTCATTAGTGAATTATTCAAAATTTTGACAACGCCAACGGCGACGATGACATCGCGCCATAAAAACAAATATCAGACGCACATAATTACGTTCGAGACGGTTGTTTTGGGTAACGACTGTGTGGAAGAGTGGCAGCTATGGAGGCGTCTGCTGCCTCGCCCCTGCAGTTGACGCTGTTCATGGTCAGTCAACTCGCCGTACGCCGCAGTGGCAGGAAGGAAATTTGTGCTGGGAAAAGTTTTACCAAACTTCATTAATTTAAATCAACTTGAAAATTTTGGCCAGGTTAAGAGCAGCATGGGTCCCGATGCAAAGGTAACGCGCATATCCTTATTGACCTGTCGCATAATTAGTGCATCCAAGTGGAAAACTTCAGCAATTTGTAGTATGCAGGTACAAAGCTGAAGCAGAAGCAGCTGGAAATCTTAAGCGGTGGGATAAAGTGAAGGGAACTAATAAGAAGCTGAGATATGTTTATAATTGTAAAGGAAAATTGAGCAATTTTGAAGTAATTGCTTTTTAAACTTGGGATTTAAAGCTGCTTCGAGTTTCCAATAAGTTGTAGGACTTTTTTAAAAGGTTGAATAGTGGCTAAGCTTTTTTGGATTAATAAGTTTAAGTTCTAATAATTTTATTTTCAAGATTCACATGCCCTAACATCTGTGTAACTTTTGCATGAGTTGCTTTCAAAATACGAAGTATGGAATGGAATAAAAGCGGATTTTAAAGGAACTTTAATTTTAATCTGATATTATATAAAGATTTAAGTTAAATTTAAGGAAAAAAATGTTAGTCTGTATCATCATTTTATAAGGCAAATTATTATCTTATCATGCCCCAGAAGGTTCTATATCTTCAAATTAATGGTCCGGTTTTTATCGAAAGGGTTTTTTACTCCTCCTAATTTTACCCATGTACAATAAAGTTGTAGCTTAAAAATTAAGGAATATATAGAGCTTTGAAATAATTCGGGTATTGAAGGGAAGTGAGACAGATTAAAAAAATATATTTATTCTAAATACGCCGATAAGGAGCCCACATCCTAGCTTTTATAGGCTCGAAAGTCTGCACCTTTAGAATGCCATTAGTTAAAAATAAATTTTTAAGCATATTTGTTTTAAATTTGAAAATCTGTAGAAACCCCAAGGCGGCTTTTAATAAAAATCTTTGTATTTGAACTGATTCGCCAAGGTCAAGTTAATTTTTATCATAATAAAATTTAAAACGTAAAGCCAGGGAATATTTAAAATAATTCATTCCAATTCAAATAGTTGTTGGTCTTAAAAGCACGGTTTCCATTCTAGAAAGAGTAAAATTTATACTTCAAACGAGAAAAATCTTATTTCAAAATTTATTTTAGCCCAAAACTAAGAATTTGGTCGAGATTTGGAACGCAAGGCTTATTTTGGTAATTATAATTTCCTCTTAAACAAAGATTATTCGGGAATCTGTCAAAAAGTGTAACCCTATATAAGTTTTGAATCAAAAAGCAAAAAAATAGCTTGCACTACTTTTCTTTCAATTTGGTATCGATTATATGACTAAAAATCTAAAACACCGATTTATTTTCAAAAGTTTATGAATTGTTAATCCCTTTCTTTCGAAAACCTCTATTATTTCAAGACTTCGCAGTTCATATTCGGCTATAAGCTGTAGGTTCCAGTTTTCTTCGAATATTTATTAATAGCGATTATCTTGCTTAACCTAGAGTCGACTGATAGTCATTCAGGAAAATTATTATTATAAGTAATTTCTTGACTACAGCGATAACCACGTCTTCTAATAATTCTGGTAATATCCCATTATCTTAAATTACGATGGCTTTATTCTCTCATCGCTTTGATAACCCTATTTTTAAATCAAAAAAAACTTTTTCCTTCCCTTTTTTTTAATTTTTTCTTGCCCGGTGAATCCAAGACGTGTTAGGGAAAGCAAGGGTTTTATCAGAAGAAAGTGGAAAGAAATGAAATCGAGCAGGCTCATCGGAGCTATCCCAACACCTTTACTGGTCATCCTCTACCTTGTTTACTATATCGATTTCTATTGGCAGTTTTTCCATGCATTTACATATGTAAGAAGAATAATGGACATTACTCATTTTGCTTTTTGGGTATATTACAAGAAGCCAATCTTCCAAAGAAGACATCTTAAGTCCTAACACTCTTCTAAAAGAAGCAACTCGAAACATTACTATAACATAATTCGTATTATTTTCAAAATGAATACTCATGTTTTACAACTAATCCTAAACACAGAAATTAGCTTCAAAGCTCTTAACACACTTTTCAAAATTACACAAATATCTTCACATATATTCCAATTGAAAAAACATTTCCATGATTGGACTCACCTGAGATTCTCAATGCGCGGCCTTCTACACTGTGGACGATTACGTCGATGGCTGCGATCCTTTTTACATCGGCAATCGCAGTGCCAGCAGCATAGCGCTATTGATGAGATGACCGTTATCACAAAGGGCACCACAAAAAAATTAATGATCATGGCAACCTGATCATCGTGGTTATAGGAGGTTAACACAACGGTCTTATTCTTTCGCGAATAGAAACACGGATAGATGGCACCCTCGATGCCATAATAGGCATTAAAATTTTTACACGTAACCGTCGGCGGATAGCCACAGCCTTTGATATTCACCAGCAATGTGGCCTCATCGGACTGGGGCCATTCGGCGGTATAATTTGTATAATCGGTCATATTTTCGGGTATGGTTATATTTTGTTCGATAAACGTCACATAGATGTGCACACAGCGATATAAATCCGAGGTGCAGCCCTCGCGACACGAACTCCACGAACAATTAAAAATGCCGACAAGATCTTCACGTCGCGTTGTCGTACATAATGTGGGATTATCGATAAAGTCGTGGCTAAGTGTCGATATGGCTGGATCGACATAGAGCGGTACCAAAAACAGCAAGGATGCGCCGGCTGTCACCGAGAAGAAGGCCAGTGTTGAGGTGCCATAAAAACGCGCACGTTCGCGCCACGAACGAAAGCGCCGATTGCCATTTTTCTTTTTTGGAGCCAGTTCTCGGATTTTACGTAACCGTAACTCTTGTTGTTGCTGCTCGAGTAGTAATTCCGAACTGCCACTCCTCATATTATTGTCGGTGCACACAGGGCGCTGATGTTGCTGATTGTTGCTGCTGCTGCTGCGGCTGCTACTACTGTTGTTGTTGTTGTTTTTGGCTTTGCTTTTGCCTTCTTCGTTGCTGTTGGCGTCGCCGTTGACGTCGTCCTTTTACTTTTGGTATTTTGTTGTTGTTCCACACTAATAACAGACTCAAACGCAGTAGCAGCTGGCGTAGCAGTCGCAGCTGCCAGGGTTGACAGCAAACTGCAGCGGCAGCGGCAGCGCCACCCGCTATAGCCTGCAGCTGTGCGAAGAGGGGGCTGCTGCTGTTGATTTAGTGCACTTTGTTGTTATCGTTGTTGTTGTTGTGTGTGAAAGCGTCGTAGAAGGGCGTGAGCAGTAACAGAGCGCAAGAGAGCGCGCGTCGCTGCACTGGCTAACGAAAGACAATTGCAGGCGATGCCTGCAGCGACCGCGACTGCGACGTAGACGTAGGCGTAGACAGCGCCAGCGACGCTGCCTACCGCAAGCCGAACAACATGAAGACGAACTTGCCGTTAAGCTTGCTCATAAAAACAAAGCCGAACGCAGCACGCGAGCAAGTATGTGTGTGTGTGCTTAATTGAGGTTATGTACACAGACGCCTGCGCGCACACGAGAGAGCCGCAGAGAGAAAGCACGAATATGATAAAACAGCTGTTTTTGACGCTAACCGCACGCTCCCACGCACGCACACACACATACACGCACACACACACGCGCACACACAGTTGCAGAGAGTGACAGCAATAGGCAGTAGGCAACGGTTGACAGTGTGAAAGAAAGTTAGAAAAAGAGAGTTAGACAGCCAGCGCGAGAGAGTGAGCGCGCGTGGTAATTTACCTTTTTTTTCCTTTCGCACTGCTGGCAATATTCACATTTTTCTGGCATCAATAATAATGTTAAATTTTGTTTGTTTGTCACACTGTGCGTATGCTTGATTTTATTTAAGTGCTTTTAGCCGCCATGTTGGCCTAAAATATGCTATAAGAGAAAAAGAAAACAAAAACAACAACATTAGCAACATGCATAAAAAATTTAAAAACCCAAAGTCATTCATCAGGGCTTTCATTGAGCAGCAGCTGCCTAAGGCGCACAGCTGTTGATGTAGGTTAGTTTAGCCGAGAGAGAGAGAGAGAGGAGAGAGCGCGCGAAAGAGCATAACGAAAGCACGAAAAGGACTGCGCAGAGAACGCTGCTGCTGCGACGCTGACTGCGGCGCCTTGTCGCCCTAGTGACTGTTGTTGTAAGCTCTTTGTTGTTGTTGCATTTGCTGCTGTTGTTGTGGGCGGAATAATTTATGCTATGCCACATTTTGTATGGCTGTCACAGTTGTTGTCCTTTATGCTAGGTTCACACTGCGCGAAGGAAAAAACACTAATCAAAATTTGTTTGGTAGTGTAATGTAAATGTAAATGACTTGGTATGGATATAGTCGGTCAAAAAGTTGTTAGTTACAGTGGAACTTTATGGGAGAAATTTATCTGCTCCCGTCATGTATGTGAATTGTATGTTAGGGTATTTCTTAAGCTTGTGTGATCTGTTATTATAACTATTATGGGATAAAATGTGAACTTTCATTTATTTTGACGATTCTGCTCAGTAATATTTGGTAACTCATCTCAATTGTAGAAATGTATCTTATAAATCAGTGCTCGATTTAATTATGGAACGCTTTTTGAATTTTATATTTCACATAATGGATCTCATTTAATCGACACCTCTACAAGCAATATAGTCAAATATGGAGTGAAATTAGTCCAGACCTTTTTCATGACACCATTTTTTGAGTCGCTAATCAGTCAACTTCTTTATATTGTAGGTCCTGAATTCTTTCAAAGTAAGAACGGAACTGCTGACTTATGATAAGGAGGTTCTTTTGTACAAACGAACAATTTTTTGAAAACGGACTTCTAATAAAAATATTAAATAAATCTGTTTCCTGACCATCAAGATAGTGGGATTTGACGCTCCATTATACTTGTTCATGGAACTTCATGGACATAACAATAGAAGCCAAGCCAAAAAATCTTGATCGATTTGGGGACAACATAACCCATGTTTTCCAATGAACAAATACCAGAATTTATTTTAAAAAATTTGACAGTTTGCGATATATAGCAGTTGAAATTATGGTTATCTTTATAAGAAACAATTTCGAAAAAAAAAATTCTGTAGTAAGCTCTTAAAAAAACACCCTCTTCATTGCAGACGGTATTTAATATCCTTAAGGGTTGAATAATAATATACTAGGACTGTTTTGGATTGGGATTTCAATTTAACGATTTTTTAATGGAGTTTCTTGCTAAGTTGCAGTCGGTTACATTTTTTTTTCTTCAAAATATTACTATTTTGTGATCAAAATTTTGTTTTGGGAATGTTTAAGCTTAGTAAAAATTCTGCCCAAATGGTTTATTTTAAAATTATTTTAACCATTCAACATAATTTTTTGACTCAAAATTATAAAATACAAATTATTTTGTATCTATAAAGCCAACCCAAATTGATGTTGCTCTGCTTTTTAGAAGAAAAAATTTGCAAAAATTATATTTAATTTAAATAATATTTTTACGTTTATTTTCATAATTTGATTCTCCAACTTATATACGATTTTTAGAATAAAAAAAATTTCAAAAATTGAAATTTTATATAATTTGAAAAATATTTTTGCATTCATTTTCATAATTTGACTTTCCTACTTATAATAAATTTTAAGCACTTAATTAATTTTAATACTTTTTCACGCATAAAATTAATTTTTCATTGTACAAATTTTTGAAAATTTTTTACAATTTAATTTTTTGTTGCCAAAGAATTATAAAATATTAAAATTCTGATAAGAATTTCATTTTCAGCTGTGAATGCAAATTTTTTTTTAAAGGGCTAGATGCAGGCACGCAAACAAAACTTCATTCAAAAAAAACGCTCACAAACGCTTGGTCCCAAAACGTTCTCCGAGGTGGTATGCAGACCAGTGTTGCTTGAATTTTTATTTTTTGACGCCAGAAGCTTACGATAGATGGCGCTATCAGCAAAATCATCTGTTCGGATTTGGCGCCATAAACAAAACTTATGTGCAATTAATTATTTTGTACGCCATAATTTATGGCTGGTCGACAAAATCGTTGCGGATCGTTGGGAAATTATAAGAAAATAGCTATATTATTACTAAAATAAAATAAATTGTAACATTTATGTGCTATAAAATACGTCTTCACAAAATCGTCAATACTAAGCTCAGCTCATTAGATATGGATTCACCCAAATACTTCGAATTTTCTTGGGTTTTTCCTCCTTTTGTCGCTTTTTTGCTTCACCCCACATTTCAGTTGCAATGCATGTCATTATTATAATATTGTTTACACAAAATAGCATAAGTTATAAAAGTTCATGTTTTTAAGTTATATTTCGCGCTTTTAAATAATTGATATTTGTAAACAAAAAACAGCTGATTATTAATAATTATTTCGATAAATTGCACATTTTGTAACGAAACCAACACTGTTCCTTTTGTGACCAAAATAAGTCTGACTTTTTGCTAGGTGGCGTCTCTAAATCAAGCCCTTAAGATTTCCCCTACTTTATGTAGTCGTATTTGATATCGAAGATATAATAATTCTTACAACTTTTTTCTATACATATTATGTGACACATTTTACTTTACCCAAAAATTTTACACGTGGCGCAGTGTAAACATAGCATTGACCTGCCTATGCCGTGACTTTTATTATTTTTCAATTTATTTGCATTTTTATGCCCGCTGCTTTTTTTTGGTGTGTTTTTGTTGTTGTTGTTGTTATTGTTGTCCTTGCTCCCGACTAGTATATCAAGTATCTAGAATAAGATATGCATGATTTATTATTCCGGCATCGCATTGATGCGCTCGCATCTCAATATTCTTTTGGATTCGAATCGTTTGGTTCGCTCCCTTCAACTCAATTGAACAAAGTCTCAATCTGTTTTGGAGCTTGGCCTGCATTGAGTTTGCTCCTTACCTAATATACTAATACTTCAACTTTCGGCTGACCTGGCCAACTAAATTGCTATCGGAGGTGTGCGTGCGGGTGTGGGCTATAAGGATGTGGGTGTGTTTGGGTGTCTGTGTGTCTGTTTGCCCAACGCAGTATGCTAATGTTTCTGTCATTTTTATTTTGCTTGTTTTGTCCGCCAGTCAGCAAAATGTTGTCCGTTCTGTTCATTCGTTCTTCGTGTTGCGTTTGCAACCGTACACGGGTCACCTGCCCCCCATCCAGATCCGTATCCGTCCATCATCATCACACCACCCACCGCCCACCTATATGACAGTCTTATTCACCTATATATTCTATTTACTTTTAACGTTTCACTTCGTCTCTTTGGTTGGCTAGCAATTTTATTGCTATTATTGTTGTTGTGACTTCGCGTGACTCTAAACGTTGGTCACTTTCGGCATTAGTGGCACAGTTTTTATGAATACTCTTACTGGGAGTATTGCTCGATTTTTTATGAAGTTTGATGTCAGTCTATATATTTGTTCGTTTGACGAATTTGTTCTCACACTTCGATTAAATATATCGTATTTGTCTCTTGACAAAAAAAATCGTTGTCATAATTTAATTTTTCTATCATGTTTCATATAACACTAGCTTTAATAAGCCACAAAAACAAAATTTTATGATGCCATTTTAATTTGTGCAAAGTCCAATGGAGTTGATTATGCCACAAATTTGAAGAAAAAACTATTATTGAAGGAAAACGTATTCTTAAACAAACACATAGGTATACATTTACTGAATTATTTAATTAAGGCTTTTGCAAGGGTCCCTAGACGATCATAATATTAACAGACTGCAAAGCAGAACCAAATTCAACATTTAAATTAATTAAACAAGACAACGAAGAAGACCAAATTGGAAGTGGGCCAAAACTGGTCTTAAGATAGTGGGCACGTCATAGATGTTTCAAGCTGTCTGGATTGGACTTGCAGCCAATATATTAGAAATTCGTTGTCTATTTAAATATTTTAAGCTTTAAAAACTAACATTAAGACTTTATGTAAGCCGAAGCTCGCAAACCAATTTAAAAATAATAAAATATCTGATAACCAAATTTGCACTTATGTTATTTTTTTTTTAAATTTATAAATTTCTCTAATATATTTTTAGGTATTCCTAAACATTAGATCACACTGTTTCAGTTCAATTGCTTAAAAGCTTTTGTAGCTCTGGTTATAGCATATATTACTTAAGTTCGGAATTGATTTTAAATAAATAAGAATATTTAAGCAATTTTCTGAGATATTCAACTTTATGTAAAATTATTTTAATGCTTAAATCCTTGTTAATAGTGAGTTTAAAAATAGTTTTTTTCTTCTGAGATATTTATTTATTGGCAAACGACCGATAAATTCTAAAGGTTATAATCCAATATTAATATAAAATGCGTGATAGTTAAAAATAGTAAATTATTAAAACCTGATATTCCAACTTTCGTTAGATCCAATACATAATAAATTACAATATATGAATTATATTTAATTAATATATTTTTCCAAAAATCTGTAAAATGAAGGTGCAGAAGTCTCACGTTAAGTCTTTGATCTGAACACTACTCCTTAACTCCGCCACTATATTTACATATATGTCAAGAAATATACCAACTCCTATCTAAATTCACATTTTGTTTAGACATATAATATCTACTAAAAATCTTCGTAAATGGAATAACATTTGCTAAAAAGTTGCGAAATTTTTAATATATCACTTATGCTTTGATTTTAGGGATTTTTCGAAATATTTTAAATAAAATTCAAGCAATAGTCTTAATAACTTTTGTAGATGATTATCCATATGCCCAAAAATGGAATGTAATTCAAACAAACTTTCCTTTACGAAATTAGTACGGAGGTCGATATATATAAAATTCTTTGAGTAGAAATTGACATTCTATTCTTATGACAGCGCTTGATCCTATCCCCGAAATATTTTTTTTTGATAATCGGTTTGGTTTGGCCATATCCAACAGAGCCATCTTAGATTTATCAATGACCTCATCTCGGGTGCTGTCACGCTTTCCTCGGAGCGGTTTCTTGAGTCGATACTTCAAAGCGGCGTCTCTTTTACAAATGTCAAAATTTCATAGAATGTCAAAGAGTAAATTTAAGAAAGCAAAAGAGACATCAAATCGGGTGTCTGAGAGCACTACACGGTGATGCATCCGATAAATTTTGGATCAAGGTAGTATATGGCAGTAAGGTTATTTTAAGAATTCCTATTCGTCCTCATCTAGTACAAGGAACAGAGAACTCCCAAGGTTATGAACGAAGCAGCTCGATCTCAGTCAAACAAGTTCCCAACAAGTTTGAGTTCGTTTGAAACGCTCAAAGCGCGAAGTTCGTCGAGTTCGATCAGGTATGAGACGCAACATTTTATTTATGAATTCAAGTTGGTATGATTCATGTTGGAAATTTTATACGTGTTCAGATCAAGTCAATTCATGTATATTGAGCTTGAATTGACCATTCTTGAATTATTATTATTAAATACCAAACAGAATTGATATCCTACAGCTTAAAACAAAGCCATCCGATGCAGCTTTGTATATTTTGGAACTCTTTTTCTTTAGAAAAGGTCCAGAAAAAGGGGTATAAGAATGTCGGTATTATTTTTTTTTTTTTGAGTCCCCAAAAATGTGTTTATTTTAATTTTAGTTCGTTAGAAAAATGAATTCAAATGCTTTACGTAAAAATATATCAATGTACGTAAACAGAGAAATTTATTGGTTATACAAAAAAATTTTCTGTTAAGAAATTAGATTAAAGTAGATCAATATACACAAAAGTTTGTTTGAAAAAGCAATTATTTTTGTATGGCAGTATCAAATAACAAAATAAGCACAAAAATGAGCATTCAAGCCTGACCTAGAATCTTGCCAATGAAAATAAGGGACTTCTTTTCTAAAACAATCTTGTGAAATTTTAGAAATACAAATAAAGTTCACTTATTAGTCGGGCACCAATGAGTATGAAAAGATAGTTAAGAAACTGATTCCTTTTCTTAATCGGTCGGGTGTTACTTTTAATGCATTTACGTCCGACAGTGTGTACACACCAAACGTTAAAAATATTCAGGGTACAAATGAGTTGCGAAGAAGCTTTTAATAGGGGAATTGTGCTTTTAGGGATGCACGATTCCGACACGATATTTTGGTTCTCGATTAATCGGCAATCCGATTACACTTTGCTTAGTATCGAGCTACATTTTCTTT
This sequence comes from Chymomyza amoena, assembly GCA_037043745.1. Lineage (NCBI taxonomy): Eukaryota > Metazoa > Arthropoda > Insecta > Diptera > Drosophilidae > Chymomyza > Chymomyza amoena. The sequence goes on along the minus strand of JBAMAX010001406.1, from coordinate 65,471 downwards.
ATATTTTTTTGTATATTTGACGTCACTTTCAAAACCTAACAGAGTGAAGACAAGTAAAATGGACCGCAATTTATATAAGACAAATGTGATACCATTCTTAGTTTCATTTTTTTTCTTGATAGCGTCAGTATCATCCCAGAGATTGTGAGTTCGAATCCCACGTAAAGCATGGTCCTGCACTTTCCAGTTTTCCTATTCTACTAATTTTTCCTGTCTATTCTATATCCTTTTCACTTACTGCAACTTTGGGTATCACAACCGGACTATTCTTGGCCAAAGTGAGCTAGGACGATAAGTCTGAGCTACCTACCGACCTAGTTTCATTTTAAAAACCCATTCTAAATTTATTATGAACATTGGAAAATTTTGGTTCCTTCGTCAAGCAAACGACTCCATTTAGTATAATTCTTTCTTAAAAAAAAATTTAAACAAGTAGTTAGCGATACCGTCGATATCGGATTCTTTCTTGAGAGAATTAAATCGCATCGGTAGTGAGTTTTTAAAATACTCAATACTTCGATTAGATTTTTTTGCTGCCGGCATCGAGCATTCCTGCTTAATTGGAGCCCTAATCATAAGAAAGGACTTGACTACCGTCCTGTCACATCAAGGGAGTCTGTTAAGCTATCATTGGGCAACTGGGCATTAGGCAGCGTGGTTTTAAAAAATATTTGAAAAATTGAATTTCATTATTAAAAACTTCTTGAGTTGTTGCATTATTTTCAATTTTTAATTTAAATTTCTGCTCTGTCGATTCCCTACATTAGAGCTTCAAAACAGCTGTTTATCTTTGACATTTTCTTAGAACAAACATTAATGCTAAGACTCTTGGGATCACATCCTTGAAGCGGCAGCATAAAACTTCAAAACTTTGTATAGTATTTTCTCTTTAATAAACTAATCAGTACTAAAATATTTTGTTGATTTCATGCTAGGGAATTAAGTACCAAAACACCCTGCAAAATATGTTAAAAACAACACTCAGCATATATACAAATTTTTCCATCTCATTAAATTTTTGTTTCCAAATTTCTTATCTTTCACTTTAAAGAGTATTTAAATCGTGACACGTTTAAACAACTTTTTCTAAGCGCTTGTTTTTGTTGTTGTTTGTATAGCGCGGGAGTTGCACGCGTTTCACAATTTCCACACACACACACACACACATATACACAAACAAACACATTCGCACAGTTGTCGTATGCGTATGTGTGTGTTTGTGCTTTTTTTTGTATATATGTATTTGGTATGATTTCATTTTTATGCTTTGTATGTGTGTGTTTGTGTGATTATATTCTATTTCATTTGCTTTTATTTAGTTAAACTTTTATATGTGTGTTTGCTGTCAGCACCTGTTCGGGGACATTCCAAGCCTAAAGATCGTCACTTATGTCATGCTCTGCAAAAAGTATTTCCAACCAGCTTTAAAAGCAGTTTCTACTTTCTTCTGGAAAATGCGTATTTAAATAGTAGGCTGTGCCACGCCCTCTCTCGCTAATCCGCCAACCCACATACAGCTTTAAGAATATATATGAAATAATATACAAAAAAAAAGAAAAAAAACCTAACACAACTGTCTCGCAAACTTTTGACAGTTGAGATGGCGCCCACGCACACATACGCACAAACATATCTATGTAATACATATGTACATCTTTATGTACATACACGTGTGTGCCTATGTTGCTAATGTTGTTGTTGTTGTTGCAAATGTTGCAAAAAAAAATAACAATATATATTTATACATAGAGACGTTTATAATGCTGGCATTTTTACGCACTTTAACGCACTTTCACTTTAGCACTTTTTGAGGCGCCGCCGATTACAGCACAATTTGCCACAATTTGCTGCTGCTGGCTTTTCCACAAAATTGTGACAGAAAAACGCGCGCGCTCTCGTCGGACCGCTCGAGTGTTTGTCCAAAACTGATGCGACGCGACTTGCCGCGACCCCAACGCAACTTGCCCCAACGTTGACGTCGGCGTTGACTTTGGCAGCGCTGCTGGCGTTGGCAGCGACAGCACGCAGTCGGTGAACTTCGGCGAAGTAATAGCAGCAGGGAGCAAGGACTTGCAATTCGGCTCTGCGCGCTCTATGCGCTGTTTTTTAAAGAAAAAGAGCGAAAAATTTTGCACTGCTTGTTTGAGTAGTTACTGCTTTGGTGTTGTTGTTTTTGAACCGCTCCCAAAAAATAAAGTATACGTCGTGTTCAAGCAGCCGAGCGGCTGTTTTGGCGCCTTAAGTTTAAAAGCTTTTGGCAGAGAATAAGGTTAAGTAGCAATGCGCACAATGTTAAATAAGTTTTTATTGAAATTAAGTTTAATGGTTTAATGTTTTTAATTTTAGCTTTTATGTATCATTTTATCAACAATTTGAAAGTGTTTCAAACACTGCTGCAACGTGAGTTTGAGTGGTGGGTTTTACGACGCACTGCTTTGTTTTTTGCTTGCACTGCTGTAAGTTTTAATAAGTGGTGAGTTTTTAGGCACACTGTTTCGATAAGCAGGGCTTAGCAAGTACAAGAACCAAACTAAGTTTTTGTTTATACTTTCGTCATAACTTGTGTTTTAATAAAATTTAGAATTGGAAAAGATTTTGTTTAAGGTACTAATTGTCTGAATTTAATTAAAATTTAGTTATTTATAGCTAAATAATTCATCATTTATTCATTTCATTTATTTTGTTTGCATCCATAGCAAAATGGGCTCTCCTTTTTACCAAAAGTATTCCAGAAGAAAGTCAAAATTTGAACAAAATTATAATTGAATATGATTTTCACATATTAACATATCCTGTGCACTATTATTAATTTTTAAATTAATTAGTGGCTTTTAATTTATTGGAAATTTTTCCAAATCAAAGAAATATAATTTATCTTGCGATCTTTTAACAAGCTTTATAGTAAATTATGATTTATGTCAATAAAATACTTTACCTTATTTACCAGAAAATAAAAGCCAGCATTCAAATCTATTCAACCAATATATCAAATACCCTTTTGTATTTTATCTTTTTATATTTAATTATAACAACAAATTGAGTTTTTAGGAACATGAATTCAAAATAAAGTAAATACACAAATACTTATAATTCAATTATGGGCAAACATTAAAATTTAAGCAGCTTAAAAATAAGTTAATTTACGATACTGCACTGTACTAAGATACCTTAGTACGTTGTTAATAATTCATTCCTTAAAATCAAAATTAAATTTAATTTTTTCTAAGCAAAGTAAATCAAACAGTCAGCTGGCGCCATCTATCGTGATAGCGTATATCACATTGCACTGCTTGGTTCGTGTCTATACTAAATGTTTTATGTTTTTGCCGCTAGTCGCTCAAATGACTTCAAGGAAAACTGTCAGTGGATCGTTCAGCCGGGCACCATTGAAGCCACTGGCACAGTGGAACAAATTTCCAAGTTTTGGGAATAACGTTTATTTAGAGCATTGAAAATAGGCATATTGCTTATAAATACTTAATTTTCTCCCGTTTCAGACAAGGCAAATGACGATTCAATAATTAATAAATTAGAAGCAGTAGAAACTCTCACTTACTCAAACTTTCTTTTTTACTTTTTTGAAAAGCAAATTCTAATTTTAAATTAAAACTTTTAACTAAACAACTATTTATTATTTTTTATATCTAAGCTGCAATTAAACGAGACCGAAGGATCCATGGCTTTGTAAAATAAATCGGTCATGATATGCAGCTGCCTACTTCCAATTAAATGCTGTCTGCTACCAACTTTTTGTGTTCTTTTTTCTTCCAATGCACAATGGTCCGCGTGGCCACATTATGTCAAAAGTTCCCATATACGAAAGTCAACACATATAAGGGTATTAGGGTATCCTTTTGAAATGACAGATTTTTGTCCAAAATATGATAACTTGGGCCCACAATGGAATAAAGGGAACCGATTCAAATTTTAGATCCGTGCGCAAAAATCGTTATTCTTCCTTGACTTGATGTGAAAACTATGAAATAAATCTTGATCAAAACTAAATATTTAAGCAAGTAATGAATTTTATCTAAAAAATTGAAAAAATTAATTTCCCGAACTTTTTGCTTTGGCTTATTCACATGCAAGCCCATTATTTTTTCACTTATTCTTTTTCCGTTTTAAATATACGCCATTTCTGGGGATCCATCAATAAGCCATATTTAAATTTTCAAATATTTTATTTAATATTTATTTCTAGGAAACTTATCCATGCATGGAGAGACGTAACTATAGTACTGCAGATTTGTGGTCTTTGGCGTTCACAATTAGAATCCATTTATTGGACTAACAATTTTGGATTAGAATATATATGATAAGATGTGGAGTTCAGAAGCCAATTTTCTTTTGAAAGAAATTTGAGATTTCTACAGATTTAAAAAAATAACGTTTTTTTTGTATGTTTTTTTTTTATCTATGGAAGGGCCCAAGAATGGCTCAGCTTAGGTTTATTCTACCACTACATAAGTCCATTCAGTTCTGTTTTAATCAATACCAAGCTTTATAAAAAGGTGAAGAAAGTGGGTCCAAATAACTTCAAAACATTAGATAATTATATATTTAATTCAAGTAATGTTTGTGCACACGCTCATCGACTCAAGAAGACGACTTTTAATCGTTAATTTCTGAATTAATAAAACACATATTGTTATGGAATTATTTAAATATCAAGAGAATTACTTAAAAAAAAAAAAATTCAACAAATTCTGAAAATACAATAAGAAAAAAAATTGCCTATCAAATTTCTAAAAATATTTTGTATTTTTTAATTTCGAATCTAATCTTACTTTGACTATATTTAAACAGCATAGGAAAAGACCGCATTAAAATCATGATATTGGGTTTAATTATAAAAAATTTATGTAAAAAAAAAGGAGTCTTTTCATTTTAAATTTTTTGGCAAGATTATAATTGCACCAACAATGCATCACTCTGTTAAATTTCATTGGGTTATAATTGCTAACAAAATATAAAGCTTTTTAAATTGTTTTGGTTTTCAAAAGACGCACAATAGATCAACTGCTCTGTAGCCTCTGATTCCGGAACTTATATTCGGACAAGCATTTTAGAACATATCTTTATTTTTTCGAAGGGTATATTAAGTTTGTTTCGATATTTTCATGTCCGTCTAGTCGGTATGTCCGTCCAGTCTGCCTGCACGTTTGAACGGTATTCAAATTTGATCAAAATCGGATTGACTATACTCATATAGCTACCCATAGGATCGCTCGTTCACAGTAACTTTTTGTTTACAGAAATTCGGGTCTATCATTCCTCGTTTCGTTAATAAAACATATCGTTACACAAATTTGGCATATCAGGAGTACTTTTAGAGTACCCAAGCTTTGCATCATAAATATTTATCAATATCGGCTGACTATGTTATATAGCTCCAGTAGGACAAATCGGTAAAAAAAAAAACGGTTTTTGTGAAGATATTGAGACCAAATTCATGTATTCAAAAGTTTTTTATAGCTTCCGAAGCACTGTACCAAATTTCATCAAAATTGGTTGACTATGTAATAAAGCTTCTATAGGACCGATCGGATCGATCATTTTGTAAGTATATCGTAGAAAATTGCTCACTTTTGCATTGAAATCCCGCTGAACCATACCTTCGTCGTTTAGACGAACACCACCTTTCGGCTTTAACTCGTCATTATCTAAAGCTACAAAAACTTTAAAGATTGAAAGCGCTCATAAGCAAAAGAGTAAATAACAAAAATAAAATGAGTTCGTCGATTCGATTAACATTGTGCGGCAGTGTAGTATAAGAGAAGATACGCATCCAGCAAAAATGAGAGGAAGACTGCCCTTCATTGGTTTAAACTGAAATGTTTCACTTTTCACTCGAAGATTAAACTGCAGTTTAGCGACACTCTCACAGTAATTCTGAAATTTTGAATATAAAGAATTCATAGCCTTCTTATAGCTACTTCTTAATACATAGTAATTTTTTTATTTTTTAATACACTCTGCTTAAAGCGTATAAAAAGTAACGCACTATTAAATTTCTTTACTTAAGCTTTAATTAGTATTTTTTGTGGTATTTATTTTATTATTCTATACACATGAGCTTTTAGCATAAAAGCTTTATGTACTTGCGCATAGAACATATGTAAAGCTTTGGACTTTGGCGCTACTCAAACAGAAAATTGTTAGGTGCCATATTCAGCCCTGATTTGTGTGTATATGCATTATGTATTTGTATATAGAGCTTATGTACTAAACTTGCATGAAATGTAGGTCAATTGGGAGTAAGTCGCTCTACATAAAGTAAATGCGCCAAGTGACGTAGACATTTTGCCCTTGAGAACGGCCGCCTGCAGGTAATACCATTAACCTATATGAATATGGCCAAAAAAAAGATGAGTTTTTGGCTAAGTAAAATTTGCTTCTGGCAAGGATTGGCTTATATTTGGTTTTAACACGAATTTTGGCTAAATTGCAGAACTTCTGCGCCTGCGTTTTACTTGGAATGCAAATGTTTTTTGACAAACTTGTCTTTGTTATCAGTTTGGTTTATTTAATCTGCTGCCGGGTAGGCTCGACCTTTTAGGTACATACAGAGTACATATAGAGTACATACAGAGTACATGCTGGGTACATACTGAGGTACATACATACATTTTGGCTTTGCAGAAAGTAGGTCAACATATTTTGCTTGCCTCGGCCGTGTTATTGTGACCCATTTGTTAAATATGAGTTGCAACTTGCTTTGAATTTCAAAAAGGAAAAAATAAAGTTTGTCCGGAATAGCTCGACAAAGTTGTTTTTGTTGGTTGTTTGGGATCCCTTGCGAAATTGTCGAGCACATCAAACATTATTGTTCTGTCATTAAGAAACTAAGTTTCCAAGTCATTTAGTGAATGGAGCTTACAAATTGAAATCACTTATACACAAAAGTTTATTTTTTAAAATTAAACATAAATATTTATTTATATTACAAACTTTCTCGAAGCCGTTGCGTACCAACGGAAAACATCGATAAATGTATTAACTTAAAAAAAATTTCTTAAAATAGGAGTTAATCCTAAGGTTCTATAGTAGTAGCCTTCAGGCTACGTTTTCGTAAATATAATGAATCATTACTTTAAAAAGATTTATATTTGAAATAGTTAAAGAAAATTAATTATATTATGCATTTTACGTATTGACTACTCATTCAAAGAGATTTTTGTTATTCTCGAATTTGTTTCAAAATGGTACTCTAACGTTGAAATGATTTTACAAAAAAAAAAAAAAATTCACAAATGTTCTTTAAGTCCTACACTCCGATTTTTAAAAAAAATAAAGTATTCTGAAACATTCCATTTGGCCAATAAATAGATGTGAGTCCAGGATTTGGTCTTGGGGGGTTTCCCACTTCGAAGTGTGTAGATATCAGAGCTCACAAAAACTTCGAAACTTATCATATAGGACTTAGGTTAGGTTAGGGCGGCAGTTGGGACCAACATCCCAACTCACTTAGGCCAAGGATAGGCCCTTTGTGGTACACATAGGACTTAAAACATTATTAAATTATTACCCATGCCCCAGAAAACAAATCCGAACAATTTTTTCGGGATCATTTTGAAAACCAAGAAGAATTTTTCAAGTGGTTTTAAAACGAATGTTTTCTTTCAAGAGGAATTAAAACGATTGGCCAAAATAGGTTTAAAATATAACATATTTAATACGTAAATCATTTGTTAAATATTCTTTAATATTCTTAGATTGAATTTACGCCAACTTTAAGGTGACATTTATTGAGAATTATTTATTTATATTTTTGACATTTTTTATTGACTGATTGTTTGTTTTCCGCAGCCTGGCTGATTATATATATATTTTTTTTAGTATCGTTATTTTTTTAAAGAAATTTTAATTTTAATAATTTGCCGAAAATAATATACTGCTTAAAGCTAGTTTAACATATTGAATAAGCGTTTAGATATAATAAAAAGATTATAAATATAAAGGAGTTTGGCCAGAATATTATATGTTAACGAAAATAATGATACAAAAAATAATTAAATATTGTACAAAACGGCTTAACTTTTTATACCCTGTACCGTATGGTCCAAGGGTATATTAAGTTTGTGCAAGCCGAAAATGTATGTAACATATAGAAGGAGACGTCGGAGACACCCCAAAGTTACCTAAAATATGATCAGGGTGAATAGAGAAGTCGATATACCCATGTCCGTCTGTCCGTCTGTCCGTCCGTCCGTCTGTCCATCCGTCCGTCCGTCCGTCCGTCCGTCCGTGTGAACGCCTAGATCTCAGAGATGGTAAGAGCTAGAGTTACCAAACTTTCACATTAGATCCCATATTCTTCCATAGGAGGCAAGTTTATTTTATTTTTTTGATATCGGGGATAAATTATATAGCTCCCATGGGGGTGTTTGAGACGACCTCGAAAAAAAAAGCGTTTTAGATGAATAATTCGTTTGTTTATGAAGATATCGTAACGAAATTTGGCAATCGAAAGTTTATAGTTCCCAATCACTGTACCAAATTTGATCAAAATCGGTTGACTATATCATATAGCTCCCATAGGACCGATCGGCCAAAATAACTTTTTTAAAGAAAAATTGGCTATATTTCGTTTTTTAATAAAGATATCCTAACCAGATTTGGCGTTTGGAAATTTTTTAGACCACTTAAGCAATGTGCCAAATTTGAACAAAATCGGTTGACTATATCATATAGCTCCCATAGGTCCGATCTTCCAAAAAATCGATTTTTTAACAAAATTTGTTGTGTTTCGTTTGTTTGTTAAGATATTGGGACCAAATTTGACATTCGTGAGTATTTTATAGTTCCTAAGCACTGTACCAAATTTAATCCAAATCGTTTGACTAGATCATATAGCTCCCATAGGACCAATCGGTCCAAAAACACGTTTTTTATACAAAATTCGATGTGTTTTGTTTGTTTGTAAAGATATTTGAAATAACTTTGGCGTTCATATCTTTTTTAAGGTATTTAAGCACCGTGTCAAATTTTATTGAAATCGGTTGACTATATCATATAGCTCCCATAGGAACGATCGGTCAAAAAAAAAATTTTTCCTTAAAAATTCTTCTGTTTTTGGTTTTTTGTGAAGAAATCGGACTTTATTACAAGCTAGTGGTACAGGGTATCCTAAAGTCGTCCGCGCCCGACTTTACGTCCGCCATTTTTCATTTTATGGTACAGAAAATTTTAATTTTTTTACCAAATATTTTATTTTAAACTATCAAGAGATTTATTTTCACGAGCTACTGGAAATAGTGATGATGATGCATAGGCCAAAAAATATTTCGAAAATTTTTTTTTTGACAACGCATTAAGGCTAAATTTAAAAAAACTGGTGCCTGTAAAGTCGGTTTTACGGGCGAAGATTTTACGTGACAACTCCTTTCTTAATTTCATGAAATATGCGTATAATCTTGATTACGTATCAAACGTTTCTAAGTCAACTACGTTAAAAGAAACAACAATGGACTTGACTTTCGCAAGACACATTACAGCAGAAACACTTTCTTCCATTTCCCATTCCTCCTATCATCATTAACTAATTCCTATTTGAGTTATTTTGTTGAGGATAGGACGATGATAGGAGAAATAGGAAATGAAAGGAAGTGTTTCTGCTGTAATGTGTCTTGCGAAAGTCAAGTCGATTGTTGTTTCTTTTAACGTAGTTGACTTAGAAACGTTTGATACGTAATCAAGATTATACGCATATTTCATGAAATTAAGAAAGGAGTTGTCACGTAAAATCTTCGCCCGTAAAACCGACTTTTTTTATATATGTATTGTTGTATATACTTTAAGCGCAACTTTGTCTATTGTTAATATAACTTACTATTAACTCTTATAATGTTTTATATAACAATAATGAAAAACTATAAGTTTGGTAATAACCGCGATGGACCGTAGCTCACTGAAAACACAAAGCAAGTGACGCGACGCTGTATCAAGTGTTTTTTGCAAAGCAAAAGGAATAAGCAATAGTAAAAAAAGGTATAAACGAATGGTTTGACAGAAGAAAGGCCGAACTATGCTTGTTAGTAGAGATGCCAAAACTATCGATAGACTATCGATAGACTATCGATAGTATCGATAGTATGGGATAGTATAATCGTTACGATTATTTATCGTTCGATTTTTTCAATGGTGCCTCCCATACAAACCTAATTTAAGACGTTGTCACGTCAAAAAAAAAGATTTTTAGGTTTTTATACCCTGCACCGTATGGTACCAATGGTATACTAAGTTTGTGCAAGACGAAAATGTATGTAACATATAGAAGGAGACGTCGGAGACATCCCAAAGTTACCTAAAATATGATCAGGGTGAATAAAGAAGTCGATATACCCATGTCCGTCTGTCCGTGTGAACGCCTAGATCTCAGAGATGGTAAGAGCTAGAGTTACCAAACTTTCACATTAGATCCCATATTATTCCATAGGAAGCAAGTTTATTTTATTTTTTTAATATCGGGGTTAAATTATGTAGCTCCCATAGGGGTGTTTGAGACGACCTCGACAAAAAAAAAAGTTTTAGATAAATAATTCGTATGTTTATGAAGATAACGTAACCAAATTTGGTATTCGAAAGTTTTTTATAGTTTCCAATCACTTTGCCAAATTTCATTAAAATCGGTTGACTATATCATATAGCTCCCATAGGACCGATCGGCCAAAATAACTTTTTTAAAGAAAAATTCGCTGTATTTCGTTTTATAACAAAGATATCGTAACCAGATTTGGTGTTTAGAAATTTGTTAGAGCATTTAAGCATTGTGCCAAATTTGAACAAAATCGGTTGACTATATCATATAGCTCCCATAGGTCCGATCTTCCAAAAAATCGATTTTTTAACCAAATTTGTTGTGTTTCGTTTGTTTGTTAAGATATTGCGACCAAATTTGACATTCGTGAGTATTTTATAGTTCCTAAGCACTGTACTAAATTTAATCCAAATCGTTTGACTAGATCATATAGCTCCCATAGGACCAATCGGTCCAAAAACACGTTTTTTATACAAAATTCGACGTGTTTTGTTTGTTTGTAAAGATATTTGAAATAAATTTGGCATTCATGTCTTTTTTAAGGTATTTAAGCTCTGCGTCAAATTTTATTGAAATCGGTTGACTATATCATATAGCTCCCATAGGAACGATCGGTCAAAAAAAAATTTTTGCTTAAAAATTCTTTTGTTTTTGGTTTTTTGTGAAGAAATCGGACTTTATTACAAGCTAGTGGTACAGGGTATCCTAAAGTCGTCCGCGCCCGACTTTACGTCCGCCATTTTTTCTAACTCGTTTTATGTTATGATTAATCTTATTTCGTGCAAACACAAACTAAATTAATTAAATAATGTTTAAAATATACACCAAAACTTTTACCATTCTAAAAAAAATAAATCTTTTCTTTAATAAATAATAAAAAAATATAATTTTTTTTCTATACATTTTAAACACAATTAAATTAAGCAAAGTAAGAAATTTTAAATTTTTTTAAATTAATCCGATTATTTTGCTATATTTTAAGCCTAAAATTAAATCAAATCACTAAACTTTTATATTTGTCAGATTCGAAACTTTTCTGTATGATTGTTTTAAAAAAATTGAATTTTTAGAAAAAAAATTACAAAATCGTTTTGTATCCCAAAATAATAGACAAATTTATTTTTACATGAAAATTTTAGATATTTTTAGTATATTAAAGATTTTTTTTTTCATTTCTGAACATGTGTATAAATAAAAAAAAAATTTATATACACCTTATTTTGATTTTACACGATTTCGAATCGATCTAGCAAAAAAAATCTTTAATCTTTTAATCTTAATTCCATTCGGTTTAGCTCCATTAAAAAGGCTTTTAGACTACATTTTAAAGAAAGATATTTTTATTAGCCTAATCTTTGACAAACTTAGTTTCGAAATTTCACATTCAAATTTAAAGTTTAGAGCAATTTAGGGCTTAGTTAATTTTTTTTACATGGTTTTTTGTAGAACACATTTCACTTTCTAATTTCATTTTTATAGCCGCTTTAGGATTACCCTTATGTCTTTTTTACACGATAGAACGTATCTATCGTGTAAAAATAGAATTAGATGCATCTTCTACTAATAGTTTCATTAGAGAATGTGCTGTGTAGTAGGTAAATTAAATATATTTAAAATTCAACTTGTTTAAAACTTTAACATATAATAAATATCTTCAAGGAATTCCAAAAAAGTCAATCCGAACTTTTAGGAAAATTTATCAAAAAGCGAGACAAGCACAAAAATGTATTTAAAAGCATACATTAGGGTGGCCGCCGCCGATATTGCAAATTTTGGATCCGATGGTACAAATAAAGCCATTGCCTAAACAGTTTCAGTTTTACCAATCTACATATATTGAATGGGAAAACTTTAAAGCGTTCTAACTTGGGAACTACTAGAATTTTTGAGGATTTTTTGTATTGGAAATTTTTGAGTACGACTTATAGAATTCTAGATAAATGAGTTTAATCAAATGCCAAAATAATGGAAAACCTTACGGGGGGAGGAGGTCACCTTTTTGGGTTTAGTATTTTTGGATGGTGCTTAAAACATGAAGAAAGAGAAACTCAAGCATGCAATTTTTTCCTGGTCAACTTTTTTTTTCTCTATTTTAGCCATTAAAATTTAAAGACGACCCAAAAGTATTTGATAGATGCTAAAATAGGTCAAAAATTACGAAAAATTTCGTAGGAACGAACAAACTGCAACTTTGACAAAACTGGCCACTCTAATGGACATCTAATACTAATACTATTTTGATACATATTAGCTGAAATCAAAATTCGTAACAATTCCAATTATGTTTTTTTTACACTTTTATGAATCAATGGATCAGTTTGCCTCCAAATTTATTCAACGATTTGTAGACGTTTCGAATTTCAGTCAGAATTTGTAAAATGGATGTTTCTGAACAAATGACGACGACTAACAAATGGAACATGTCAGATGGCGGAGTTATTTGCCTCTGGTGTGGCGTCTCAGACAGCTCTCTCGCTTGTTTGGGCAATTATGACGGGTTCAAAGTTTAGGCAACGACAACAACTACAAATACGAGAAAAAACAACAAAAACAAGCTAAAGTCAACAATAACAACAATATGGGACAGAGGGTGCAGCTAATCAGCAGTCGGGAGTCATCGATGATGGCAGCAGAGCGGCAGCAACTTGTTTTGTCAGCTCCGAGACTCGATCCAAAGAGAGAGCCCTAGGCCGGGGTTGGGTGCAGTGCGTGCCTGTCCAGCCGAAAGCGGCAACTTGCTTATTTTGGCTGCGTTTGAATTTGACAGCTGTGTGCAACACATAGATACACACAGATACACACACACAGTTGTGTAGTTGTACGCTTTGCTATTTACTCGACGTATCGGGCACATCTCTCAGTCCAACTGGCTTCCCAACAACAATAACAACCAAGACCGAAGGCAAAACAATAAAAATGTTTGTCTGCTTTTCACGAAAATTTATGACCCAATGTCAACATTGGCGTTGCTCCGCGTACGCACGATCCATACTACGTAGTAAGTACCTACCCAAAGAGTACTTCATGCACTCTTCTGTGTGGCTTCGATTTCAGATCTTTAGGCCTTTTAGAAATCCATAGCTGGTTGACTGTATGTATTTCTTTTGGTTACATCTACCTCAATTGAATTGTCCACAATGGTGAAATTAGTTTTCCATTTTCTTGCCAATCTTAGCCAAGGCAATGAAAGTTACTTTTTTTTTGTCTACACGCTGTGCAGCACACTTGACAGGTGCCCGCCTGACCCCCAGCATACTACCAACATATCCGACCACGTTATGGGGGCCCAACCCTAGCCACCATGTAGCTGATCATGCTGCCTGCTGCTGCTGCTGCCGCTGCTCACATCTCTCCCAGTCCCAGTATGTGAACCGAACCGGTTGGTTTCGCTCCTTTGGCGCATTGTCAAAACACTTGACATGCTTTTTCGTCATTCCTATTCCCATACACAGCTCAGCTGTGTGCACAGGAATACATAAATAAATGCATAGAGGGTGTTTTTTTTGCAGCGGAGCTGTAAGTAATTTTTAAGGGGTTTCACAATTGTTTAAAAATATTTGGAGCCGCCTTTGGCAGAATCTTCTGTTGTTACTTTTTTCACTATATGATTTTTATACCCTGTACCGTATGGTCCAAGGGTATATTAAGTTTGTGCAAGCCGAAAATGTATGTAACATATAGAAGGAGACGTCGGAGACACCCCAAAGTTACCTAAAATATGATCAGGGTGAATAGAGAAGTCGATATACCCATGTCCGTCTGTCCGTCTGTCCGTCTGTCCGTCCGTCTGTCCGTCCGTCCGTCCGTGTGAACGCCTAGATCTCAGAGATGGTAAGAGCTAGAGTTACCAAACTTTCACATTAGATCCCATATTATTCCATAGGAGGCAAGTTTATTTTATTTTTTTGATATCGGGGATAAATTATATAGCTCCCATGGGGGGGTGTTTGAGACGACCTCGAAAAAAAAAAGCGTTTTAGATGAATAATTCGTTTGTTTATGAAGATATCGTAACGAAATTTGGCAATCGAAAGTTTTTTATAGTTCCCAATCACTGTACCAAATTTGATCAAAATCGGTTGACTATATCATATAGCTCCCATAGGACCGATCGGCCAAAATAACTTTTTTAAAGAAAAATTGGCTATATTTCGTTTTTTCATAAAGATATCCTAACCAGATTTGGCGTTTGGAAATTTTTTAGACCACTTAAGCAATGTGCCAAATTTGAACAAAATCGGTGGACTATATCATATAGCTCCCATAGGTCCGATCTTCCAAAACATCGATTTTTTAACAAAATTTATTGTGTTTCGTTTGTTTGTTAAGATATTGGGACCAAATTTGACATTCGTGAGTATTTTATAGTTCCTAAGCACTGTACCAAATTTAATCCAAATCGTTTGACTAGATCATATAGCTCCCATAGGACCAATCGGTCCAAAAACACGTTTTTTATACAAAATCGCGATGTGTTTTGTTTGTTTGTAAAGATATTTGAAATAACTTTGGCGTTCATATCTTTTTTAAGGTATTTAAGCACCGTGTCAAATTTTATTGAAATCGGTTGACTATATCATATAGCTCCCATAGGAACGATCGGTCAAAAAAAAAATTTTTGCTTAAAAATTCTTCTGTTTTTGGTTTTTTGTGAAGAAATCGGACTTTATTAAAAGCTAGTGGTACAGGGTATCCTAAAGTCGTCCGCGCCCGACTTTACGTCCGCCATTTTTTATTATAATTTTTTAGAATTTTTGTTTATTGCAAAAGCTCAAAAATTAAAAAAACAACTAAGCCCAAATTAAGACTTTATATTAATATAATTAAATATATGTATTTTAAAGACTTGGAAACAATTTTTTAAAGATAATCTTTTTAGTCTTTTTACTAGTTTATTATTGGGGGTCAGCCTGTTTGTTCTCACTTTATCGCAATTTTTTATCTTAAATTTTTTTTTAAAATAAAAAAATCATTTAGTTAGCATCATTTACTTTTTTTAAGCTTATTTAATTTAATTCATATTTATGCACTATCAATAAAAAACGAAAAAATTTGTTAAAAAAAAAAATGATTCACATAAATGCATTTTCATATTGGCGTGACGTCACGTTTGCATGACAAAAAATATGCAAAATTTTCAAATTGTTTAATTAATAGGTACATTCGTAGAAATAAAGCACTTCACTGAAAAAAAGAATACCAAAATATGGCTTGTCTTTTAAAAGATTTTAGCAAAAACTAGATATGGCGTTACGCTTCAAAACTTTAATACAAAAGTTCAAATTTTTGCCTATTTTTTAAATATTGTCGTAACGTAACGTTTCTTAATAAAAACAGAAAAAAATACAAAATTTTTAAAATATTTAATTTATAGGTACATTTATAGAAGTTAAGCACTTTTTAGAATACAAAAACTAGGCAAAGCGTTAAGTTACAAAAAATTATTATACAATTTCAAATTTCTGCGAATAGCGTAAGTCATTCAGTAAAAGGACTTCAATATAAATTCAACCAAACAAAGGAAATATAATAAAAATTAATAAAACTTGTACATTGGCGTGACGTAACGTTTGTATGACAAGTTTTTAAAAAAATATAAAAAATTGTCTACATATTTATTTATAGGCGCATACGTAACAATTAAGCACTTTATTGAATACACAAAAATACAAAAATATGTATTGCTATCAAGAGATATTAGCATAACTAGTCATGGCGTTACGTTACAAAAATGTGTAAAAAATGTCAAATTTCTTCAAAATGACTAAGTCTTTTAGTTAAAATGCTTCAATATCATTAAATTCAAAGAAAAAAAGATAGTAGAATAATAAAAGCTGGCAAAATTTGCATATTGGCGTGACGTAACGTTTGTATGAAAAAGTATAAAAAAAAAGATACAAAATGTTCAATTTATAGGTAGTGCATACGAAATTAAGCTCATTATTGAATAAATGAAATAACAAAAATTTGTCAAGGCGATTTAGAGATAAAACATAATTGGCATGGCGTTACGTTACAAAAAATGCATTACAAAAGATTACATTTTTGCGAATTGAGTAAGTCTTTTAGTTAAAATGCTTCAATATCATTAAATTCAAAGAAAAAAAGAGATAGTAGAATAACAAAAGCTGGCAACATTTTCATATTGGCGTGACGTAACGTTTGTATGACAAAGAATAAAAAAATAAAGATACAAAATGTTTAATTTATAGTGCATACGAAATTAAGTACATTATTGAATAAATGAAATTACAAAAATCTGTCAAGGTTATTTAGAGATAAAACATAATTGGCATGGCGTTACGTTACAAAAAATGTATTGCAAAAGTTTAAATTTTTGCGAATTGAGTAATTCTTTTAGTAAAAGGGCTTCAATATCAATAAATTCAACGACAAAATATAATATAATATAAAAATCTATACAAATTTACACATTGGCGTGACGTAACGTTTGTAAGACAAGGTGGAAAAACAGATGCAAAATTTGAGAAATGTTTAATTTACAGGTGCATACGTGGCAATTAAGCACTTTATTGAATGAAAAAACTTTCTTGTCTACTGTGTGGCCAGCCAGTGTAACCTAACCTAACCTAGAGACTTAATAAAACTAGGCATGGCGTTACGTTACAAAAAACTATTACAAAATTTCAATATCTGCGTACTGAGTAAGTCTATTGGCATAAGAGCTTCAATATCAATAAAATAATTAATTAATAATAATAATAAAAATTGATAAAATGAAGATACTCCTAAAAAATCGGAAAATCTTACTTAAATATGAACTTTAAGCTTTGTAGCCAGATTTCTTGCCATCTAAGGCTGAACTATGAGTAAAGCTCTTTATTTTATTAGACAGATAGAAAATATCGTAATCAAACTTGACGTTCGAAAGTTATTAGAGCTCTTAAGCACTGTATCAAATTTGGTTAAAATCTGTAGACAATTTTTTTTTTCATTTGTTCATGATATCGTTACCAAATTTGTTGCTCCATAGTTTTGTAGAGTTTTCCAGCAGTATACCCTGTTTGAACAAAATCGCTTGACGATATTATATAGCACCCGTAAGTCAGATCGTTCATGAAAACGTGATTTCTTCTTCTTTTTTTTGCTTATTTATGAAAATATCGTAACTAAATGTGGCAAATATTACTTTTTTTTTTGTAGTTCTTAAACAATATATTCGATTTGATTGCAATGATCAGATTTAAAAAAAAAACAGCATATCGAATGGTATTAACCAAAAAAAAATATTTAATTATATATAAATTATTTAGAAGGTCTTAGAAAAACTATTTTCTCCCTTGACCATCCGTTTATTCAAACAATTCAGAAATATTAAAATTGTTTACACCGTCTGCCCTAACTTAAATTAAATTTCAAAAAATATAATAATAAAAAATGGCGGACGTAAAGTCGGGCGCGGACGACTTTAGGATACCCTGTACCACTAGCTTGTAATAAAGTCCGATTTCTTCACAAAAAACCAAAAACAGAAGAATTTTTAAGCAAAAATTTTTTTTTGACCGATCGTTCCTATGGGAGCTATATGATATAGTCAACCGATTTCAATAAAATTTGACACGGTGCTTAAATACCTTAAAAAAGATATGAACGCCAAAGTTATTTCAAATATCTTTACAAACAAACAAAACACATCGAATTTTGTATAAAAAACGTGTTTTTGGACCGATTGGTCCTATGGGAGCTATATGATCTAGTCAAACGATTTGGATTAAATTTGGTACAGTGCTTAGGAACTATAAAACACTCACGAATGTCAAATTTGGTCCCAATATCTTAACAAACAAACGAAACACAGCAAATTTTGTTAAAAAATCGATTTTTTGGAAGATCGGACCTATGGGAGCTATATGATATAGTCCACCGATTTTGTTCAAATTTGGCACATTGCTTAAGTGGTCTAAAAAATTTCCAAACGCCAAATCTGGTTACGATATCTTTATTAAAAAACGAAATATAGCCAATTTTTCTTTAAAAAAGTTATTTTGGCCGATCGGTCCTATGGGAGCTATATGATATAGTCAACCGATTTTGATCAAATTTGGTACAGTGATTGGGAACTATAAAAAACTTTCGATTGCCAAATTTCGTTACGATATCTTCATAAATAAACGAATTATTCATCTAAAACGCTTTTTTTTTTCGAGGTCGTCTCAAACACCCCCATGGGAGCTATATAATTTATCCCCGATATCAAAAAAATAAAATAAACTTGCCTCCTATGGAATAATATGGGATCTAATGTGAAAGTTTGGTAACTCTAGCTCTTACCATCTCTGAGATCTAGGCGTTCACACGGACGGACGGACGGACAGACGGACAGACGGACGGACAGACGGACAGACGGACAGACGGACAGACGGACATGGGTATATCGACTTCTCTATTCACCCTGATCATATTTTAGGTAACTTTGGGGTGTCTCCGACGTCTCCTTCTATATGTTACATACATTTTCGGCTTGCACAAACTTAATATACCCTTGGACCATACGGTACAGGGTATAATAATTAAATTATTTTTATTTTTTTTTATTATTAAAAATCCATCCATCGAGCTAGAAACTCGGACTAGTTCATATATACATATAAACTCGATCTACTTTCTTTAATTAAAAAAAAATTCAAATAGTTTTATAAAATAAGGTTAACTGAGCTAAGTTGTACTCCACAAATAAATTAAAAATAAATACTACTTTTCATGAAAGCTATGAAAAATTTCCAAATGGATTATATGTAGTTTACTATAGTCTAAGGTTCAAGTTAGGCTTACATAGGTCTATTCCTAGCCTACTATAGATATTATTCGACAATTGTAACTAAACGCTAAACGGCATTTTCAAATCGATAAGTCAAAATCTATATTCCGAAAAATTACATTTTTGGCGAATATGGCAACCTTAACTATAGCGTTTGTTTTTAACATTCTTCGATTACACTATGTCACAAAATTTCAAAATTTTTCTGATGCCGGCTTCAAAATAGTTGATCCCTATGTAAAATTTCACGCTGAATTCAAATCTGCTTAGAAAAATGTTGAAAGTAAAAACTCCTAATGCTCAATGTTTATCCTTATTTGGCTTGGTAAGATGTGATTTTTAAATTGAAAAAATTAGCAAAAACTCGATATATTAGTTATATATCAATGTCAGAGAGGACATTTTGCGACCAATGCAAAACTTTTGACCTTGTGAGAGCAATAGAATTCATGTGCTTTCAGAGTCATAAAAAAAAAAATTTGAGTTATTTCACCAAATACTCCAAATGCGGAAGTATTTTTTACTCAATGTTGATGAACCAGCGCAAAAAATGTTCGTAAAAGATTACGCCATCATATCAATATCTAAAACCGGAGCAATTTTTATGGAAAGATCGAAAAAAACTTAGTAAAAGTCAGCAAAAAATTGAAAAATCATCCAAATTTTTACAAAAATTCAACTTTGAAGTGCCATAACTTCGTCATTTATGATTGGATTTTAAACAAATGTAATTTTTTAAGAAATAATTTTGTTATCTTTAATTTTCGTCCCAGTTTACAAAAATGGGTGCACTAAAACCAGAGAAAATTGTATTTTAATAGACTAACCTTTTTTCAAAACATGAAAAATGCAAATTTGGCGATATGTCAAAAACCGTTCTACTTTCAACATTTTTCTAAGCAGATTTGAATTCAGCGTGAAATTTTACATAGGGATCAACTATTTTGAAGCCGGGATAAAAAAACTGTTGCATAGTGTTATCAGCAAAAACTAAAAACTCTCTTTTTTCTTCTACCTGCTTTCCCCACAAAAAAAATCACCCTATATCCACAAACTTAGCCATATCCCAATGCCCACTCCAATTCGTAATCCAAAGTGCAATGCCATGACATAAATATGTATCTTGCAACAGAGCAAAGTCGCCTGTTGTTTGTCTCCTTGTCTTCTTGTCGCTTGTAATGTGTACATCATAGTCTGTTGGTGTGTGTCTGTATCTATGAGGAGTATTGCATCTTGTTACTGACCATGTCATTTGTATCTACGCTCATCTTTGCCTACAATTTATGCTTCCTCCAGCTTGTCCACAATCCACATCCGCGCTGACATGTGCACATCAATCACATGACTTGCTCGTAACTTGATTTTCATTATGACAAACCCCTCTACATGCCCGCCCCTACAGCTACACCCTCAGCGACTATACAACTTGCAACAACAACAAGAACAATAACGCCTTGGCCAAGATTCTAATGAGCCAGCACGCAACATCAAAAGGTTTACAGTCCGTTGTCTTGATTTGGAGTCCGGCGAAATTTGATTGTGTTTGGCAACTGACAACTTTTTTGATGGACATCTCAACACGGTTTTATGGCACATGCCACATGGCAACAACAACAACAATAACTTTGCAAGCAAATGTTGCAAGCTTGACTGAAGCCTGGAGCAACCATAGCTCAGGGTGATGCAGTAATTGTTGACATTTTGGCTAACTGACAGTCCAACAGGGGCCAAAGCTTTTTTTCTATGTATTGAATGAATCAGCTATTTATGTGCATAATGTATATGGGTAATTTTTAAAGAAATCTAACCAATTTGGAGAGGGCCAAAAATTAGAAAAGGATAAAGAAAAAATAATCTTAAGTCTTCTAAAACTAAGCATTGACAGCTAAAATTTTGCGGCTTCCAAAGTCTTTTAAATATTATAAAAATGTATTCTAATTTTTGAAATTTTTTGAGAAAAAAATTTTTTTTTATACTTTATTTTTTAAATCGTTAAATATTTTCGGGCTTTTTTTTACCATTGTTCCACCATATCGATTTTATTCACATAAAGAACTTACAAAAATAAGTTTTTAAAAAAATGGTGATTGATTTTTATAAGGAACATATAAAAAAAATATAAATATTTGATATAATATATTTTTTAAAAAATTGGTTGATCACAAAAAAATGTAATATTTTTTAAATTTAATAAAATTTTTTTATAGCCCTGCTGTCCTAGAATGAAAAAAATTACTAAAAAAATAATCTGTAGCTAAGTCATAATTAAATAAAACGAAATGCAAGCTTATTTTTAAAATCAAGCCTGAACGCGTTACACTAAACTTTTGCTAAATTTTTTATCATAAACTTTGGCGCAGTTTTTAGTAACTTATTATTTACTAACTAATTATAAGCTAACTATATAATATTTTATTTAGTTACTTTTAAGCTTTTTTCTATTTTCTTTAAGCTTTTAATAAATGACCTGTCGAAACATATATTTTTTATTCAAACTACCAATTTATTAAAAATAAAAAATGTTCTATGGTAACAATAAAGAAATGTGTGTTCTTTAAAATTGTTTCGATTGTTATAATTTTTTTAAGTTTTTTTTGAAATTTTTTTTTATTTTATAGTATAATAAAAAAATAATATTTAATTTAAAAAACAAGACATTTTTTAAGTCGTTTAAACAAAAAAATATATATAAATTAAAACAACTCAATTTTAAAATAAAATAATTCAAACTTTTCAACTTTGTTAAAGATAATAAAAAAAAAAATTGCGTACGTAAAGTCGGGCGCGGACGACTTTAGGATACCCTGTACCACTAGCTCGTAATAAAGTCAGATTTCTTCACAAGAAACCAAAAACAGAAGAATTTTTAAGCAAACATTTTTTTTTCACCGATCGTTCCTATAGGAGCTATATAGTCAACCGATTTCAATAAAATTTAACGAGGTGCTTAAATACTTTAAAAAGATCTGAATGCCAAATTTATTTCAAATATCTTTACAAACAAACAAAACACATCGAATTTTGTATGAAAAACGTGTTTTTGGACCGATTGGTCCTATGGGAGCTATATGATCTAGTCAAACGATTTGGATTAAATTTAGTACAGTGCTTAGGAACTATAAAATACTCACGAATGTCAAATTTGGTCCCAATATCTTAACAAACAAACGAAACACAACAAATTTTGTTAAAAAATCGATTTTTTGGAAGATCGGACCTATGGGAGCTATATGATATAGTCAACCGATTTTGTTCAAATTTGGCACATTGCTTTCCAAACGCCAAATCTGGTTAGGATATCTTTATTAAAAAACGAAATATAGCGAATTTTTTTTAAAAAAGTTATTTTGGCCGATCGGTCCTATGGGAGCTATATGATATAGTCAACCGATTTCGATCAAATTTAGTACAGTAATTGGGAACTATAAAAACTTTCAAATACCAAATTTGGTTACGATATCTTCATAAACAAACGAATTATTCATCTAAAACGTTTTTTTTTTTGTCGAGGTCGTCTCAAACACCCCCATGGGAGCTATATAATTTAACCCCGATATCAAAAAAATAAAATAAACTTGCCTCCTATGGAATAATATGGGATCTAATGTGAAAGTTTGGTAACTCTAGCTCTTACCATCTCTGAGATCTAGGCGTTCACACGGACAGACGGACATGGGTATATCGACTTCTCTATTCACCCTGATAATAATTTAGGTAACTTTGGGGTGTCTCCGACGTCTCCTTCTATATGTTACATACATTTTCGGCTTGCACAAACTTAATATACCCTTGGTACCATACGGTACAGGGTATAAATAATGAACTATTTATTATAAAAAAAATTAATTGTATTTAAAAAAATCTGGAACTACAAAACAATTGTTTAAAGAAAGGTTATTATTACCAAGTAAATAGAGTAAAAAATGTTATTCTAATATGTAAAAAAGTAAATCATATATTGTTTAAAAAATGATAAAACTATTTATTATAAGAAAAAAGTATATTCTTAAAAAAAACTAGAATAACAAAAAAATAATACGCTAGTATATACGATTAATCCAAGTTCTGCTAAAGAATATTGTTCTAAAATATATTAAAATTTTTTTATGTTAAATAAAACTTATAAGAATATTAGTTTTTTTAGTTATTCTGAAGAAATTAGTGCTAATTTAAATTTAAAAACTGTTTTTTTCAAGAAAACCAGTTTATAGCAATTAATTAATCTCCAATTACTTATTAATTTTATAAATCTTTGGAGCCACTTTTTGTTTCTTTATTAGCTAGATGTTATATTTACCAAAATAAATATAATGTATTAATTAAATTAAACCTTACGAGATATTTATTTATTGGTAGCTCGATAAATAATCGCAATATGAAAAACTATCAAAATCGAAAAAATGCTCGAAATTTAAGGCAGCTATTTTTTAAGTCGTCAGTTTCACATATTTCGACCCACTCACATATGACCCCTACAATGCTGACCATTACTATAAGCTCATCAAGTTCAGATTCTGTCAATTTATCAATGCCTCCGAGTGAGTCAACAGGTAAACAATTTGACAGGTTTTGGGCTGCTGTAATTTGTTTTAAACTTGCACTTTCTCTTCAAGTCAAGTCAACTCCGGAATTTCTCATCCAACAAATCCGTTTCTCTCGGATTTGTATATTTGCGTAATGGTTTCTACTTCTTGCAGTGCTAAATAATTTATTTATTTAATTTTCTCAACGTTTATCAATAAGAAAATATTAATACAAAAAATTAACTGAAATGGTTGCTGACGTCACGTGTTGCATAAAATAATGAGTAGATACCTTTTAATTCTCACATTTACACAAAGGTAGCGTAGAAAGTAATGCCGCTCTTGTGTGCACAAAGATCATTAGGGTGGACCAATTTTATACTCCTTGGTACGTGTTAATGACGAAGGTCATGGTATGTTATTGAGTTGTCATTCAGTAGAAATCATCATAGAAATAGAAATTCATGGCATCCAAGGCATACCACAACGATCCTGAAGAATATATGTTAGGCTTAGCTAGAACAAGATCAAACTTTTTGTGAATAACAAAAAAGAGCTTATTTCAGAAAAATAAGTTCATATTTGCTTAAAGATTTTGTTTTTGAAAATGTTTCCCTCTGTATTTTCAATCTCACTTAAATTAATAAAATATATTCTTTTTTTAGCTTTAAGACTAAACATACTTGCAATATCTTTACTATATCTTTTTTGAGAGCAATTGTTCTTAAAATTATTTTAATCATTTTAAAATTATAGATTCCTGTCTGAAAAACTGTCTACTGTTAAGCGCAATTGTTCTTAAAATCATTCTTTACACTTCCAAATTAATTTTTATCTTATCCTTAGTTGGAATGCTGATAAAAATAATTCAAATTAAATCTATAAAATTGAGCGAAACGAAAAATTAATCTAAGCCTTTGGGATACATATTGATTAATCCAGCATTGATCATGTACAGATTTATGTTAACTAAGAGTGGGAGCCCTGTCAAGAACGAAGTTCCTTCTGATAATTTACATTTTATTCTTAACATAGCTCTTAAAAAAACTTGTCTCCTGGAATTATAAGGGATCTAATCTTAAAGCTGGGTGCTCTAGCTCTTACCATATCTTAATTCTAGGCGTTCATACGGATGCTTTAAAAAAATAATATTTTTATATATATTTCAACCATTCATTTTCGGGATTAGAGCTATAAACAATTAAAAATCGTATAAGTTCTTTCGACTAACATGTCCACACGTATAAAATATAACATGATTAAATAACATTTAATATTTTACGCTAAGATCGTCACTTAACAGCTTTACTAATGTTTATAACATTTTCTAACTGCTTCCTTTACATTAAAATGACTTCAACAGAAATTGCATAACATGCAAATAATTTTTGACTCTCAAGAGAGTTCTCTCTTAACAGCGCTAACGGATCACGTGACTTTTTAGTTTCCTGATTTCTCTTTTGCACTAGCCGCTTATTGGGTCATTGCCAGGTGCAAAAACTGCTTGCTACAGTAAGACAAATAGCCAAGGTTCTGCTTGCAAAGTATGCAAAATATGCAATTGGCAAGGACGTCGGCAAAGCAGTACCTAACAAAGAACAATAAAAAGCGCACGCGTCGCAGTTAATTTGTTTTACAATTAAAACGTTTGCGCATTAAAAGTGTTTAAAAGTTAGAATTGTGTTTAATAAACAATGTTAGCAATAAATTAAAGTGTAAACAAATAGGGAAAGTGTCAAGTTGCTAATCAAAGCGACATTAATGTTGTGGCTTGGTACAGCGGAGCACCCAAGCGTCTGTGTATATGTGACTGTGGGTGTGAAGCACCTGTTAAATTGCGTATGTGTGTGTGCGTATGAAGGGTAAAAAGGATGGCAAATTAACTTCTATGCTGCATGCGGGTAAAGTGCATAACATTTTTTTTTTTCTTTTTTTTGAGTGTTTATGTTAAGTGCAAGCGAGTTGGCTGATTAGTTGGTCGCGCTTGTAGTTGTAAATATTATTTAAATGAGAGAGAATTTTAGTGCTCTGCAGTGTAAGGAAGAAATGGTATGTGCAACAATTTAATGAAAAGGAGTGACTAAAATTGGCTTTTCTTGAAGCTTTGATTAAACAATTTGTTCGGAAGGTACGTTTTATTTTGCACTCGTTTATTTACATTAGCCTAAGTGTGTAATACTTCATTTTTCCAATTATATTCAATTTTTTTTTTATACCCTTTAGCCAAACCTCAGGTAGCCATTGCGCTATAAACAGAACTAGAGAGAATTTTAATGATTTAATTCAATTAAATTTGCATTTTGTTCCCTATTTCCGTAGGAAAAAATTGCAGTTTTTAGCAATTCTGTTTAATAGTGTCAAAAATTTGTAATTTTCAAAATAAAAAACTACATTAAAATTCTAAACTCCAAAATCGGTTCCGACATTTTTTTAATGCTTTAAGTCAACCCATAACGATTTTTAAGAAAATAAAATACCTCCACCCCCTCTTAATTGATTTTCATATACACTTGATAAAATCGTATGAAAAAATTGGATTTTGCATAGAAACATTTCGACTTAAATACAAAAGGTACAATCAAAAAGTATGCAGAAAAAAGCCAATAAGGAGGCGCATTTGTATTGACCATTTTTCGGATTATATATAATATTTCCGGTAAAATAGCTAAACTTGAAATATTTACATGCAGATTTTTTTAATTATTATTTATCTGACAATTTTATTACATATAACTCGACTAGATACTATGAAAGCCATACTTCTAAATAGCTACAGACGCGAAAATCAATATAAAGACTTAGATGTACTACAAATTAAAAATTATTTAATTAAATCCTCAAGACATTTTTTTTACCCTTTTACCTTTTTACCCTTACTCCTTTAAATTAAACAAAGAAACTACCAAGAATGTTATCCAATCTGAAATTTTTAAGAGAACAATTTTGCCGTTGAATTTAAGGCAAAAAATAAGAATTCCTGTTTCAGTAGAGAATATTTTTATTTACAAAATCACATTCGTGAATGATAGCTTAATCAAATAAAGAAATTTTTGTTGTAGATGCTGTATGATTACTGGCAATAAAAACATCTTAGCTCCGCTCTTTTGAATTTACGACAGTTCCGGAGCTGTCTTCTTACTTTTGAAATTATTTTACAGGCCAACAAAATAAAAAATTTTCCACTTAGTTCACAAAAAAATTCCAAATTTGTAATTTAACCTTTATTTCCGCTGAAGGCTTCAAAAATGAAATAAGTGTATTGAGCACCTGAACAATTCTGTTACCCACTTTCGTTTGTGTAATTCTTTTTGATTGCTGCTCAATCATTTATGGAACACAAAGTCTAAGGGCACATTTATAAAAATAAAAACAACAATTGCAATTGAATGAAATAAAATTACATATATGTTATTTCGAAAATCCGGTTTTGAACGCAATCGAAAATTAAACACACATACACAATCAAAAAAAAAAAAAATAACCGGCGCCCTAGCAAATAAGCGGCGTACTTAAGCCCAAGCAGCGCCCTGAAACTGAATTATACGATAAAAGGCCAGTAACAACAACAACAACATTAAGAGCAAAGCCTAAGCCATGATAATACAAAAGAAGAAAAAAACAAAACAAAAAAAAAACGGCTTCATTACAACTTTACAAAGAAATCCACAAAATCCGGTTTAATTTTCATAAAATTCCAATAAAATTACAAACTTCAATCAGCGAAGCTAAAGCTGTGAGTCGCTTATTGGTGAAGGGGTAGCAGCGTACGCAGTCTAAGAAAAATGAGAGGATTAAAAGAGGGTTAAAGCTGCTGAGTAAATTTTCCAAAACCTATGATTTGGCAGCCAAAAATTAAGTCTTTATTAATTATGATGAACTTCCAAAAATAGTGCCTTATATGGCAGGCAGCTTTTAACAGCTGCAGCTAACAGCTGTTGAAACTCTTGTAGCCACCCACTTTCTAATTGTGCACTGGCGCTCGCTCTCTCGCGCTCTTGAGAGCTTGCTTTGTTAACAGTGTGCGTTAATGTTAGCAGCGCTCTCTCATAACACATATTCTCTTTTACTTAATTAGGCTGACGTTAGAGTGAGTTGGCAGTTGCTGAATATTGCCCTCTCAGCTGATTGACCTATTTTCCAGTTTGTTGGTATGCGTGCCTGTTTGATTTTCTGTATCTGTGTGTGCGCTTTCGAGGTTGTTGTATTTGAAATGTTTAGCTCTGCCGCTCTCTCGTTACGTTTTGTAACTCATGGATTGCATTCACATTCACTTGAGTAGCGCGTCGTTGAGTTTTTCGTAACTGCGTATATGTAAGTTTGTATATGTATGTATCTGAATGTTTGTTGTAATGACATCGAAAACGAAGCTACAGCAACGCTCTGTTGAATACAATTTGTAGGTACGCGCATAGTAGTTGCCATTGTTGTTGTGGCTTGCTTTTTGTTGTTGTTATTGTTGTTGTTTGCTTTTCGCTGCGGAATTTTCACTACAAAAATGATTAATTGAATTTGATAGATAGCTCATCTTTGCACTTGGTAGTTGGATTTTTTCCCTAATCCAGGCTCAAGTTTGAGGTGTCGATTTCTATGTTATCCAATTTGCCAGCATTTTAAGTAGTTTTTTTCTAGGGGGGATTATGTTAAACTTGAGAGTGAGCTGTTTTTTTGAGTATTTGTGTGCTTTTGACAATGAAACTGTTTCCAACTTTAGTTGCTAAAAAAAAATTGTTTTCGATTTTTAAGCTTAATAAAAAATGGAGCATTTATTTAAAGCTTGGGAGAAAAGCTAAGAAAGTTGTCTGTTTGGTTTACAAGAGGTTTACGTAACAAGTTTAGCATTGACGCTGTCGACTGCTAATTGTTTCTCGAGTATTCGGAGGAGTTGAAGTTGCAGGAATCGAGAAAATTCCTGAAAGCACCAACGGGCACAGGTTGCTGTTGAAGGTAGCCGCCAAAGGAGTAGGCTGTACTACACTTTATGACATGGAGCTGAGAAGCCGTGCGTCAAGTTAGTTACCAAGAAGATACGATAAATAAGGCTTACCTCGGCACTACTCTATTTTTACGGAAAATACGGGAAAATCCATGAAGAAATAGACACATAATCTTATTGTATTCGAATATATTAGCAAATTTTAGTATTTTCTATCGACCTACAGAGTTTCGTAAATTTTTTTTAAGCATTTCGCAAATCCAAATCTAATTTATTTAAGTGCCTTCTCAATAGAGATGGAGACTTGAATTCCGATATATAATAAATAAACAATATTGATATCTCGTTATATCCCCCAAAAAATTATCATCATCAAGTAAACATGAACTAGGGATGGGTATCGCGTACTCTTCTTCTTCTTCTTCTTCTTCTTCAACGCCCATTTGCTGTTAGGCGTCGGGATAGCCTCGGGATATCCATCTTCTCCAATTAGGTCGGTCCAGGTTCTCTCTTCTCATCTCTGCCAGGGTTCTGCCCCTCATCCTTTCCACATCCTGGATGCGATTTTCCCAATTTTTCGGGGTCTTCCTCTCGGTGTATTGCCTACACAACGATCTCATTTCCAGTATGTATGTAAGTATGTAAGTATGAACTAGGAATGGATATCGCGTATTGGAATATAGATATATCGTCCAAACAATATCGACATCTCGATGTATCGTCCAAAAAATTATGAGTTCTATCTATTTTAAAATAATGAGCTATAAATAAATTCAGACACATACAAATAAACAGTTTATATGAATTTCTTACAATTATGTTTTTAGTTTAAATTAGAAAAATCACAAAGAATCGTCGACACTTGCCAAAAATATTCTTCCCGAGAAATGTTCCGTTCGTCGGTCATATTTCTCTTTGCAAGAATAAATAGGCGCTACGAGGAAACCGACGTCGTAATATCCAACACAAATACTCTTGAAAGTTTGTAAGGATTAGGAAATTATGAATTGGGGAAAAAATGTTTCATCTTCATTCTCGCAATACTTTTTGTTAATTTTTCCGTTCAGGATTGCTAAATATCCTTCGCGAGAAATGCTCTAGCAAAAGCCGGTTCCATTCGTCGGTAATAATTCTCCCTGCAGGAAAAAATAGGCGCTACGGGAAAACCAACGTCGCAATATCCAACACAAATACTCTTGAAAGTTTGTAAGGATTCGGAAATTATGAATTGGGGAAAAAAATGATTCATCTACATTCTCGCATTACTTTTAGTTAATTCTTCCGTATCTAAATCCAGTACAGGATTGCTCAGTGCAACAATGTACTTTTCTAAAATGATTTTTCTAAAGAAATAGAAATCTGCAACGGCTCAGCTAAAATGTTGGTGCGGAAATCTTAAATTTTTCCTCGATGCAGTCAAATCTATTTCAATTTCTTTCTCCATTAAACTCAGAGCCTTTGACACAGCCATTGCTTTCGAGGAGTTCATTCTCACGAATCGTGGATCTAGTCTAATTTTGAAGTTATGGCCATTTAAAATTGAAACAAATATTTTCATCCGATTTGTAGTGATCTTGATTTCGATTATTTTCGCTAAAGTTCGTTACAATAAGAGGTTATGGTCAATGAAAGTTGAGACGAAAAAGTATTTTTGAGCTGAAGTGATCACGACTTAAGCTTTTTTCGCAGTTAGTCGTCTAATTTGGAAGTTATGGCCTTTTAAAGTAGACACAAAAAATTTGCTCCGATTTATAGTGATTTTGATTTTGATTATTATTGCAAGCCCTAAAAACATGTTATACTCCAGGTGCTTAGAGCGTCGATAAATTTCCGCTTCAAGGAACTTTTGGAATTTCTTTTGCTACCCAAAGAGGCCTTTTGCACTCTTCAGTATCGTAAGAAGATGTCCATATCGGATGTATCGTCGAACATGGATATGGATACAAATTATTTGAAAAAATATCGATATTCCGATATATCGATATAATATCGTAATTAATTATTTTCGCAGTTAGTCGTCTAATTTGCAAGTTATGGCCATTTAAAGTAGACACAAAAAATTTGGTTCGATTTATAGTGATCTGATTTCGATTATTTTTGCAAGCCCTAAAAACTAGGTCTTCAGAGCGTCGCTCAATTTCCTCTTTATGGAACATTTGGAATTTATTTTCTACCCAAAGAAGCCTTTTTCAACCTTCAGTATAGGAGGAAGATGTCCATATCGGATATATCATCGAACATGGATTATTATACAAATTAGTCGGAAAAATATCGATTTTCCGATGTATCGATTTAATATCGTAATTAAGTTTATTTTCGCAGTTAGTAGACTAATTTGCTAGTTATGGCCATTTTCAAGTAGACACAAATAATTGGGTTCGATTTATAGTGATCTTGATTTCGATTATTTTTGGAAGCCCAAAAAATCAGGTCTTTAGAGCGTCTATTAATTTCCTCTTCAATATGGAATGGACCCAAAGAGTCCTTTTGCACTCTTCAGTATTGTAAGAAGATGTCCATATCGGATATATCGTCGAACATGGATATGGATACAAATTAGTCGAAAAAATATCGATATATCTATATAATATCGCTCATCCATACTTTTCAAAAAATAAACAGTTCTTGAACTTATTCACCTTTGACATTGATTTAAGTTTTATTTGATTTATTTTATTTTACATTATTTTATTTAATTTTATTTTATTTTATTTTATTTTATTTTATTTTATTTTACATTATTTTATTCAATTTAATTTTATTTTATTTTATTCTCTTTAACTTGTTATTATAATGAGTGAGATCTTACTATTAAAATATATTATGAGGCTTATCCTTTTCTGCTCAGACTTCGATTAAGTCTTAAATTTGGATTGTATATATTCCAAATTAAAAAATTTAATCAAATTTTGGTGAAAAATTTAGCAAAAAATCCTTGAATTATTTAATTTAAATTATTTGAAATATAATTTTTCTTTTGAAAACATTTTTCTCCAGAATCTCCGAAAGTTTTAGGAACTAAGGATTTTCAGGCTTAAGCTCTTTGATTACTGTACTAACAACTCTGAGAAATTTTTTTGGACTCTTACTGACAGCAAATCATTTCCAGACCCCGAAAATGATTTTAGTACTGCATTTACTCAATAAAAGGCTTCCCTTTTATTGCCCGAAGTTGCTGTTGGAGTCAACGAATATTGAAATTCGGCCGAAATTTGATTTCTGTGTCAACCCTGATAGCTTTCATCACTTTAACCCATTTTCCAGAATAGTTTGGAGCTTATTAAATTGCGTCTTGGAAATTCATCCGAAATAGACTACGAACTTTATTTCGCACAACAAGCCTACATTGGCCTACATTAAATAGTGCATATATATACCTATATATTACTATGCATGTATGTATGTACATATGCCTGACCTACAAGCGCAAAGTTTTTCCAGCACAAAGTACATAAAAAGCATACTTCCTTGTACATGCACGCTTATATACTTCCTTGTAACATGATTTTTGTTTTTTTTTTCTGAAACGAATGTTAACTTTACAGCTTACAAATTTTGACTTCTTGTAACAAAGAAAAACTATTTCAAGCGAAAATGAATTTTCATTTTCATTTCTAAATACGCAACGCATATTGTCTTGCTTCATAAATGGCGTCGAATTTTTATAAGAAGTGGGCTTTTTGTAACCACCCTAAACGCAAAAATTTTTGCCCTCTGCCTTGATAAATATCGTAGCATACGCCCCAGCAGGCACAACGTATACGGGGGAGGCGGTAGCGACCTGTGGTATGCCTACAGAGGTCATTCCAAAGGCAACAACAATGCCTATAACAGCCAGCAACATAGTACATACAACATTAACTTGAAACAACAGCGGCCCCCAAAAACAAAAAATACACAACAAGCTCTATACATAGTAGAAAATGTATATACACAAATGCACCAATACATGACAACAAAACTTACACACAGGCGCAGCATAAAATTTATGTCGATGCTCAAAATGTAAACAAAAGTCCATTGAATATCGAAGCATAACAGCTGTGAGCTGTGAGAGCGTGAGAGCGAAACGTATACAGAGAGCAAGTGTGGCGCTCTTTAACTGTTAAATTTGTGACGTCGCAGCGCGTCGTATGACGCCGACGCTGACGACGACAATAGCAGCACAGAAACCGGCCGGCAGTTTTCATGTTGCTCTTTGTGCTGACTCTGTTTACAGCTCAACAGCTGTTTTCGCAACATTGTCATGAGAGCGGGCAACAACAGCTGTGTATCTTATTGAGTTTGGTAGAGAGAGAGAGAGTCGCTCTGTTGCTGTTGTCGTTGTGAAAAATGTTGACAAGTGCTTGAATTTTTTAACTGCGTAGTTTTTTTTGGACTGGGGCAGCACATAAACAACAACAAACATAACAACATTGTTGCTGTTATGTTGCGAACTGTTGACGTATGGCGTCATAGATACTGAAAATGCCGCTGATAATAAACGCGTAATAGACTCTTCAAATAAAAATCAAACAATAGATAGTAGATTTGATGGCTTGGCGTATATTTGTTGCTATCAGGAAGCAGCAGATACAATGCATTGCATAATTAAGCAAGCAAACGCATCCAAATTGCCATTACAAGATACATAAATTATGTACAGTTGTTTTAGGCACATAGTTCAATAAAGTAACTAAGTTAGTAAAGCAGAAATCTCTGCTGGCTTCTATATGTATGTATGTATAATATTATGTTTTGATGTTGCTCGGCGAAAAATTTACAGCATAACAAGAGGCAAAGAGCAAGCACTGACAGCAGCAAAGAGGATTTGTTTTGGGCAGGCAGCACACAAATCTGTTAAGTCTGAGGGTTATGTGGAAAATGCATTTTCCACGCTTTCAAGAGCAGCGCGCACAACATGTTTGTAGCTGGGGAAAAACTCACTCACTCACTCACAGCCTATGTGCCTATGTGTGTGTAGTTTTCCAAGCAGGTAGATGCAGGCGGCAGCAGCAAAACCCAAAACCAAAAGATACACAAAAGCGCAAAGCAGCAAAAGAGCACAAAACAAATGCTTTCAATGAGCACAAGAGCGAGCATAAGAGCGCAGAGAGCTGTTGTGTGTGCGTGTGTGTGTGTGTGCATCTGTGTGTTAAGCGCTACACGTAACTGTAACTCGCCGCACTCACTCACTCGCCCGAACTGGCAGTTTCAGTCTTTGATAGCCAACTCTCGTGTACAGACCGATAAGCGCTTGTTAGCCAGTCGAAGTCTACGCAAAATTTTTAATTGAAATTCAAATTCAAAACTTAACAACAAATTAAAATTAAGGCATACGCAAAGCTGCACAAAACTGAGGTTAAAATTATTTAACTTAATTAGTTTGTGTTTGCTTGCACTGCGTCGTCTAACCAAAAACGCATGTGTATGGGCCAAATAACAACAAATTGTGTGTGTTGTTGTTGATAAAAAAAAAACACAGTGTGTGTGTGTGACAGACACAACAACACACCAGCATAAATATAACAACAAATCAGTGCATAACAACAACAGCTTGCCTGCATATCGCTCTCTGCATTTGTAAGACTGTGTGTATCTGTGTGCGTATTAGTGCATCTGTATCTTTTCTGTGTATTTGTGATTTTGATACGAAAAGAAAAAAAAACGTAGCTTGAAAGCAAAAAGTGAAACGACCGGCAGCGAAAGCAACGTGAAAGCAAATCAAGCAATAAAGCATACGGCAATCAGCACATAATAAACAATTGCAAAAAAGAAAAAAAGCAAAATATATCTATAAACAACAATTATACAATCAATCAAATCAATTTATGTGACCAAGTTGTGCAGTTTAATTAGCAGCTACTCCAATTGTATCTCAAGCTTACTGCCCCTACTGGCTCCCTCTGTACCCAACTTTGTCGTGTTTTGTGCCAAAGTTTATAAACTGTCGTTTAAGCTGCGCAAAATTGGATTATGCTTAGGCACAAACTATCTAGCAGATACTCTTCTGTACGTAAACGCGCTGAGCATGTGAAGAAGCAGCCAAAAACGTTGGCTGCCTGCGCCTTTGCACCAACGCCGTCAGCATCGCCGCCTACGTCAGCGTCAGCTTCAGCGCTCTGCCAGCGCCTGCAGTTCAATCAGCGCCTCAATCAGCGTCCTACGCTCTGCCTGCAGCTCTATCACAAGAATATCATTAAGAAAATCAGCGAGCTCAACAAAATCAATGTCTACAAATTGACGAAAAACGTTTGCTTGACTTAGGAGAGAGTTACAAAAAAAATAAACTGAATTTTATTCAAAAAAATTAATAAAAAAAAAGTTTAGTAGTTGTAGTAAAACAGTGCAAAAATAAAAAAAAGTGTGTGTATCTTAAAGTTATCAAAAAAAGATAGCCCAAGAAAGTGTTTGCAATAAAAAACACAAAAATCAAGTGGCAATAATTATGTGTAATAATAACAAAGCCAAATAAACAACTTTTTAAAAAAACGCTTCAAATAAGCTTCATAAAAGCTAAAAAAAAACGCGCGCGGTTTTTCCAAATCACCAAGTAGCTTCCCTTTTCTTTTTTCATTTTCTTTGCTTTATAACGCCCATACAATGTCCACAGGTCGCCGTCTAGCCAAACGCTCTATAATCGGTACCAAAGTGTGCGCACCCGGTCCGGACGGGCTCTGGTATTCGGGCGTCATACAGGACGTTAAAACGCCACCCTCCTCGACCGTCACGAGCGGCGCCTGCTCCGTCGCGCAGGCCAATACCCTGGCGCCGCCACCGCCGCCGCACACCTTCATTGCGCCCGGCGATACGCAACTGAACGCGGATACGCGTTATATTGTACGTTTCGATTTCAAGACCCAGACACAGACCATGCTGCCGCCACAGCTGGCCGCCGCCGATTCGGTTATTGTGGAGCCACGTCGCAGCCCAAGCGTGCATTTTAGTCCAGCACAGGCCTTGCGCCGCAATGCCATGACTAAGGAGTTTCGTGAATCGGATCTTATTGGACCGGGTTTTCGTTCCATTATGGGCATACAGCTGCAGCCCGGGCAGCGCGTTTTTCTCACCGTCAATGGACGCGAACAGTCTGGTGATGTTTTGCAGCATGATCCCAGCAAGGATGAGGTGGTCGTCAAGATAACCACAATTGGAAATGAGGTAAGTGACATCTATGTATATGCATATACCTGGGCGTGGGTGGTTGTAGGCGTGGGCGTCACTCTGTGCAGCGCTGCAGTTGCTCTTCCCTTCCCCCAGTGTCACCGCAGCTGCTGCCAACATCACTGTCATCATTTGGCTTGAAGTGTGTCAAGGTTGCCAGAGCTTGCAATCATGCTCAGTAGTCAGTCGTTGGTGGGGCGTTCTATCTCTATGTGGCACAGCAGCACATATATGTATGTACAAGTTTATGTATATATGCTCATATATGTGCAAGCACGTTCTATGTACAACACCTCAAGCTATATATGTAGCGTATGTATGTGTGTGCGTGCGTTGGCCAGTGGCAAAATTGTTTTTGAGGGTCGCTTTTCACATTTGGGTGGCAAGCAGGCACGTAATTGGGTTGAGTTGGGTAGAGCTGTGTGGCACCCTGGGCACCTCCCCCTCTACCCAGCTGCACCGAAAGCTGGTTAGTCTAACTAAGTTGACCCAATTTTACATGCAATTGAATCTCACAATTGCAGCTTCTGTTTCCTTTAGACAAAGCCTTGCCACTTGGGTCAGCAAGCCAAGATTTTTTTATTGTTTTAGTTTGGTCAACCTTGAAGATCACATCACAGCGTTATGGTCGAGGAGTGCACTTTACAAATGACAAAAGAAATTAAGGAGCGTGAATATATCGCATATATGGGAAGGGATACAAAAAAACCATTTTTGGTTATTGTTAACAAAAGTTTTTAAGTGGAAAAGTTACTGCAAGTGTTTCAACAATGTGGGTTTAGCTTAGTGTTCTGGAAGCATTGCATCTGATTTCATCTCTTCAAAAGAAACTAAATACGTTCTTAATTGGCAGGTTTTCCGTTTAGAATTCTAGGCATTCCACCGACCCCTAGACGCTTATTCAAAAAACCTAATTCGTTTACATCTTAAAGGAAACATTTTTAAGGCATTTGTTATTTCAATTCAACTAGACTTTTTTAACATTCTTTTTTGGTAGAGAGAAAAGCTGGGGTTGGTGGAATATGTTCCGGCCCCTCTATTAGACTCTTATTTTGAATCGTTGCGTTTTTTAAGTACGACAGAAATAACACCGTGGGAAAATTCCAGGCCCGGGGGGAGTTCACATCCCCCTTTCACCTCTTTCGTCAGGCCTAGCTACGTATGCAGAGTCTGTTTTATTTCTAGGCCCCTAAGAAAACTCTGGGCCCTTGGGTAATCCATATCCCCCTTTCAAGGCCTAGCTGCTTATGTAGAGTCTGTCCTATTTCTTGGCTTTTAATCGTATATTTAATTCGCTAATTAATTTATTTAAATTGAACTTCTGAAAACCTAGCTAGAAAAAGCTGCAGATACATAGAGAGAGTTAAAATATTTCCGGGCTATGGAATCACCATTTTGAATGAAGTGTTCGGTTTTTTCAAGGCAAATTCTCTTCTTTCTACTTATACCTTCATGCCAAGGAATGAGTTTTGGGGATTCCCGCTTTCTCCCCTTCACTTTCACAGCCATCCACTAAAACCCACCCATTTGTACAAGAATAGGCTCAAAAATGATTTTGTTATAAAAAAATTATTGGGGGAGGGGTGTTTTTTGGCTCCGGACTCCCTCACCCAAAGGTTTGAAAAATCGGTTTGAAAATCTTTTGGGAGCTCAGATATACTTACTCTTCGAAGTGAAGAATCCCCCAAGACCAAATCCTCGATACGCACTTAAGATAACCTGTTGAATCGATGTAGCTACCATATAGCTACAAACGAATCTTTAAAGCTAAAGTTGAATTTGAAATATACAAAATACTTTTTTCCTTCGGAAATTTATTTTTCGTTACGTTCTTATTTTTGACCGCTTGAAGGTATAAGTTGTATAAGTTTTTTTAACTGCCTAAGATTTAAGAGGCAATGTGGTTCCTTTGGTTTTATTCAGGGACGTCGAGAGAAAAGTAGGGCCTCGGTCTTTGATGTCGACATACCCTAGAAAAACTAATTTTTTCGCAGAATTATAATTTTTTTTTTCAAATCTAAGGGCTACTTAAAAGATGGAGTGTAGCCCCCTTTACCATACCCCTGTCGACCGGTATGGTCTTTTCCGCAATTTAAGATTGGCAGTCTCTGCTTTTATGTCATTTCCGAGACTTGCAGAGTTTTTATTGAGTATGCCAAAGCAGCAGCCTGTCTTTATTAGGGCAGTGCTCTAAATTCAAGAGTCTCTTTCAGTTATCAGTGATATTATCTTTATATATCTTATCATTATCATCATTATCTTTTAGAATCTTTATCACTTCATTCCTATAGATTTTTATTTTTAACGAATAATTTTCTTTCGATTTGATATTTTCAAATTCGAAACATTACTGATAGACTTCATAAAATTCAATCTTGCATGATTTGCGCTAATTTGTTATGATATCTTCAAATTTTGCAAGTTTACAAATTTTCAGCACTTATAGCTGAGAACATTTCCTTCAAAGTAGAAAAGTTTCTGAGCGTCATATTTTTATAGGGCACCGGGTTCTTCGTTCTATACTACTGAAATATTCTATTTGCTGAAAATTTTCAAGGGAAAGTTCTTTAAAATTTGGCATAAAAAAAGGCAAAGTTGGGGAATTATTGGTGGAATGGTTTTATCTCGACGAAATTCAAAATGGTGGCTGAAAAATGGCGGCTCTTGTTTGACTCTACACGCAGAACATCATCGAACTTCAGCCCTCCAAGCTCTTGTAGTGAAATGAAATGAAGAATGTTTTTTGTTAATTGAGACTAATGACATTCTCTATG
The DNA here is from genome assembly GCA_037043745.1 of Chymomyza amoena. Taxonomy (NCBI): domain Eukaryota; kingdom Metazoa; phylum Arthropoda; class Insecta; order Diptera; family Drosophilidae; genus Chymomyza; species Chymomyza amoena. Next base: position 26,779 of record JBAMAX010001406.1, on the reverse strand, counting down.
GATATTACTAAATCGGAATCTAGACCAAATTTGAAAGAACCTGATAAAATTATATACTATATGATATCTTATTTGATTCCGCTATGAAAATTGTTACAAGGGTCTTAGCCTTACTTTAACTTCAAGAAATCGTCAAAAGACTTTGGGGGTTAGCTCAAAAATTTCACTCGGTGCGAATATTTTTGTGGCTTTGGATTTTGATTCGCGATCCCAAAAACCTAGAAAAAAGATTATCCGACAAACGTTTTTGAGATGTCGTTACCAGAACAGGCTATGTTCTCTATATTTGTTTAGATAGTTGAATCTGAATCCGAGGTTAAAAAAGCCCTAACAGTTCTGGGTTTGATATACCCACAAAAAACAACACAAAACGATTTATTGTAAAGGTTATCTCAGAAGTCCAAATAACATCAAGAAACCCTAAAAGACTTTGGGGGCTATCTCTGATGTTCGACTGAGTGCAAATTTTTTGGAGACATCGGTTGTGGATTCAGCGATCTGTAGAAAACACATTCTTGTACAAACGTTTTTGGGGTTTCGTTACCACACTGTTACTGTTATATAAAAATGGCAGTTTCAAAAGACAGACTATCTTCTCTATGATTTTTGGAGATGGCTGAATTCGAAACCGAGGTTAAAAAACCCCCAACTGTTTAGGGCTCGACATACCCACAAAAAACCACAAAAATCGATTTAAAAGCTTATCTTATAAACTCGACATGCTAGGATCTATTTGAATTTGGATTTGAATTCACCGACCCCCAGAAATTATTTAAGAAATTTCCGCACAAAGAGTTTAAAACAATTTCGGTGGAAATTATACCATACATTTATAATGATACTATATCAAAATCATTTCTATTTAAATTGATAAAGCCTATTTCAAAAGAAATCTTTGCAATCTATTGTACTCTAAGCTTTCAACTAAAATTTTTTTAAACTTTGGATTTGATAAGAAATAAGCAACAAGTAACCCCAACTCTGTTCGATGAACGATTTAAAGTTTATGACTAAACTCAGCAGGTAGTAGCTAGGAAACCCACATAAAGCTAATCGATAGCAATTAGTTGAGTTATGTATGACAACCTGTTCCCTGGGGAGCGGGGAGCAACTAGTGCAATAAACCGCAAGACAGCTGTTAAATTTCAAACTGAACCCAACAGCTGCTAAACAATCATCATGATGCTGACGACAACAACGCTGCTGCTGCTGATGATGATGATGAAGATGATCCTCCTCAAGCTAAAGTTACGTCATCGACGAGAGCAATGGGAGTACAATTACGCATACGTTATACGTATGGGCTACAATAATTTCGAAGAGTAAAAAAACGATTCACATTTATAGAATGCGCGAGGCCTCCCAATGACGATGCCGATGCCGCTAACGATGTTCGTCGATGTCGTAACAAAAAATGTTTTGTATTTAAATTTCGTGAAAATATTCGAAAAAAGAAACTAAAACAAGAAGCTAAAAGTTTTCAGGGTTAAAAGCGGCTAAGATGAACATATGGTCAGCATATAACAATGTGTCAGTGCGCTGGGTGTTGAAGGGATTTTTCACAAGTTTTTTTTACGCTTGATAGGTAATTATATGGATTAGGTCGGGGGGGCAGCGCTGCCCGCCACCCTTAACCCAAACAAAATGCGCAAAGCTCCAACAACTGAACTTTGTCTGGCATATTGTGAGCATTGTTGTTGTTGTTGTATTTTGTCTAATTGCGTCATAAGTCGGCGGCAGATAGACGCGCCGCTCCCCAGTCCGAGAGATAGTCAGTTAGAGATACACACATAGATGAAAAAGATAGTTAGATAAACGACAGACAGTGCATATCTCTTACATAGTATCTGTGTGTTGAGTGTCAGAGTGTGTGTGAGCAGGCAGCTCTATAGAGCTACAATAGCTCAGTTTGCCGGCTGACTGCTCGCCTGGGATGCCAGGGCCGTGCAGCATTTTGGAATCCAACAGCTTGCCATTTTTTGTAGTTGTTGTAACGTGTATCTTTTGCTCTCACACTTTTGTGTTTTTCATTTTTCAACTAATAATTGCCAACAACAACAACAACAACAGCCGCTTTTGTAATTGTTTAGCTGTAGCTGCAGCGCATGCAGTGTGCGTTATGAGATACATAGACTCAATGCCAACTCAGCTAACTCAGCGGCAAGTCGTATCTTTTCCGTGTTGCTTGTCAATAAATTTGTCAGTTAGCTCGTTTCTATGTATGTGTTTGTATATGTGTGTGTGGGTTTATTTCTAAAAGCATTCATTGTGCACACAGAGTTATAAATATCAAGAGAGTGAGCGGCGTTAAGGCAAGTCAAAATGTATCTAACAGATACGAGCGCACAGCATCGACAAAAATTGTCGTTGCGCGTCACTTACAGCTCGCTAATTTAGCTACTGCTTGTTACACGTTGTTGTTTTTGTTGTTGCTCCAACTAATTTGGAGCTGACATGGTCAAGGTTCGTGGCATCCAAGATCTGCGGCTTTTGTAAAAATGTCAGCAGCTTTACAGCTCCATAGCTATTTTGCTGATTGATACAAATACATATATTTATAACGCCTAAAGTATCTACGCAAGTATCTCATAGATGCGCGTTACCAAAAAAAACAGCTTTATAACACATGTATGTATATAATACATTTTATATACATATACATAAATAAAAAAAAACAACCACAAGTTGGCGTTTGGCCCTGAGAGCAGCCAGTTTTAGTGCATAAAATTTAGATAAAGAAGTGTGTGAATACACACACACAGATACACACTCACACACACACCTTTATAAAACTAGCCGCCATTACAACGCACAGTCGCAAGATACACCAAAATCTGGCATACCTATTATGTATAGTGTATATAGTGTATATAGCATCTATCTATGTATGACCTCATCAACAATCAGCAATCAACGGCAAGCAGTAAATAAATTACACTTGATAACTACAAAAGTGGCTCAAAATGGATACGAAAATCATCTATTGTTGTTGTTGTTGTTGTTGTTATATATAGTAGTTTTGTTGTAATAGAAGTTGCTGCAAGTCAATCAACAATTGGTTTTTTTTTCTTCTCTGTTTTTGAATATTTCATAATATCCAAATGAATATACTTATACACGCGCGTGTATCTGTAACTAGAGATGGCAAAAATTGGAATTTGTTTCAAGTCACGAGTTACTTAAGGAATGGGGTCTTAGTGGCAAAAAAAAAAAATTGAATTTAAAGTCAATATAAGTATTTAGTTCTGACTGAAAGCATAAAGTGTTAATATGGATTAAAAATAAAAAGTAAAAATTAAAAAAAATAAATAAAAGATAAATTAAAAACATTGACTGAACGAGAAAATGTCCATTTAATTAAAAATAAAATAAATAATAAAAAACAAAAAAGAAAAAGGCCCATATGACTCACTCAAGGAAAAATAGACTGCACGAGTAAAAGGAATATGTTTCTGGTATAAGTGTTACAATAAGTATATAGAAAAAACCAAGATATTTTTTATTTTCGTTCCCAATTTGCAGCAGAACATTTTAAGCTGATGTCCGAAATTTTTAGTATTACCTAGAACAGAGCTGAGAATGATTATATTAAATGTTGCAACTACGCCTACTTACATGAGGTAAAAATAAAATTTTGGAATTTATTGTGAAATAAAGGAAGAATATTAATTTAACACAGATTAAGTAAGTTTATAAAACTAACTTAAATAAATTTTAAGCACTGGCAGCAAAAGGACTTCGGTTTCCGCCTTTCTATAAAAAAATAAGAATTTGTGTTGATAGAAAAAATATAAGTAACCACCATTGGTTTATAAAAATGTTAGTAATTTATAAGAAACATTTTCTACTTTTCTATATTCTATGCCAGTATTTATTGTAAAAGTAAGAAAGAATAAGATTCATCCATTTTTTATAAAAAGAATAAGAAATTTATTGTAAAGGAATGATTTTATTTATTCAAATTATTGCCCATTCTAAGCCACTACTGAATTCCATTTTTGGGGCTCTACTTATTTAAAGAACTCTTCAACTGTCAACAACAATCTATCCACAAAATGATCCATTTTCTATTATTTTCATAAGGTGACTTTGAAGAGTTCCAGTAATATCTTATCTCAATTTGAGAAACTCATATTAAACTCCAGTAAGTTGATCACAGCAATAACACAATATGTGTGATTTTTCCATTAATCTTCAAATTGGTTGGCGGATCCACGGAAGATTTTTGTGTCTGGTCCGCCCCTACGCCCAAAACCTGGTTCGTGATATTAAAGCATGAGTATCACTTCCTTGGGTTATCGAAGTAATACGTTGAAAAAAATGTTCATTTAATTAGCATTTCTCTGATGAAAAATCAATCATTGGCCTTTCTCCGAAATCTAATTCCATTTTAAACGATGTGTAACGATGTTTAGTGCCCTTTACAGTCCAAAATTTCTTTAGCACACGTACAGAATTTTCCTTTCCTTTACGAGTTCGCCCACTTTTGGTCTTCTTTTGTTGTCCGCCTCATAAAACTTCTTTTTCTTATCAACTACTTATTTTCCAATTTGGCGTGACGTTACATTAAAGCAAATGGAAAAAGCTACATTTTTAAGAAGCACCAAATTTACTAAGGTAACAACAATTGGGCGTTCCAATTACCATATAAAACCAAAAATATGCTTGGCGTGACGTTACATAAAGCTAAATTGGGCTTTATATTGAAATACCAAAGCTCATAACGATGCGAATTGGGCAAGACTTTCAGAATTTCGTTTTTTTTAGTAGTCCAAGTGTTTAGCGTGATGTAACTTGGCATGCAAAATTTTTCTTTCTGAAATAATAACTTTTACATTCAAACTATTTAACTCGTGAATTTTGGGCTATTATAATAACTTGAATTATTAAATATGATATATTTCATATATTTGAAAAATAAATATAATGTTTACCTACCTAGCTAGTGACGCGCATTAGTTCTCCTCGTTCTGTTTTTCAATGTTTAATTTAATTTTTTCAATACTTGTACTCTGTTGTAATCTTTTAGAATTAAATAAAAATATTGAATATTGAAATATTCAATACAATTAATTATAATAACTTTCAATAATAAAATAAACTATTAAACTCAAGAAAAGTATAAATTCTGGCTTCAATCTTATTAACTTTAATATATGGCTTTATTAATAATATTGATGACTTTATTATTAGGGATGATGAGAATTACACACATCTTACCAAAATAAAAATGTTCAAGTTTTTTAGTTAAGTTTTTCGCAATCTTAAGCACTTAGTTGCGACGAAAGCTTGAAACTCTTCAATATAATCATTTTCGAATATTTTTCTTTCAAATTACATTTATATAATACATTATTTATGTACCTCTGACAACACTCGGGTTTTCATAAATAAAAGTTTCAACTCATTTGCAATCCATTTAATTAAAAATACAAAAAAATACATACATAAAATTTTTCATTTCTATTTCACACAACTCTTTTTTTCCACCCACGAATCACGCACGACCTCCAAACAACGACCATCACTAAGCATTGCCGAATAGTTGCTCTCCTTCGCATGTGATGCTCACGTGCTGCGGCATGGGGTCTAGGTCTGGTCAAAACTTTACTTATATTGTACTACCTACTACCTACGGTGCGCGCCCCTCCCCCGCTCGCTGCAAGCCCCACCGGGCTTGTGAACAAAGTTTAATATTTATATACATATTTCTATGCTGTATTGTTGTTTATGCGCTTGCTTTTAGGAAAAACGCATTTGAATATGAATTTTATGAATTTTATTTCTCATTTGGAAGGTGCCGCAACTTGAACAAATGCTGGTTGGCTTTTGTTTATGGAGCGCACTTAAAAAGCGAGAAATAAAAAATAAAACGAGTTGAAAAGTTGTTGCTGTTGTTGTTGTTGGTATTGTGATACGTATGAGACGGAAACGTGAGGCAATTTATTTTTAAGGTTATTTAGGTTTGAGAACTTGTTGCTCGCATTTTCATTTCAATTAAAAAGCAGAAAAAAAAAAACTAGTGAGCTTATGCCGTCATGGCAATTATGACGTAGTATGTGCGCATATATGAAGTATACGCCGTGTGCCACGTCTAATTGCAGCCGCAATTGCCAATGCCAACGCCCATGCAAACCACTTAGCTACATAATTAGCACTCTAAGAGAGCGCAAAAAAAAGGCCAAGTAATCAAGCCAGTTTGTGACGGGGGCTGCCAACTTGTGCCGAAGTAGCCACTGGCTTTGACCTGCTAATAATTAAGCGCGCTAATAATAATAATAATAATATATATGTATGTTCGTTAGAAAAGTAAAAGTGTAACTGTGCCAGACTCAAAATGTCAACTATAATTTGTCAAGCCCCAAAGTTGCTTAAGTAGCCAAGTTTGGCAGCTCTTCGGGATTGGCAACAGTCGAAGCGTTAAGTAAAAGCAAATTGCGATTTGTTTGCTTTCATTTCCGCAGGGCATGCGGGTAATTTGCTTGCCAGCGCAACCCTGGCAGCTCCTTTTTGTGTTTAAATGACATTGAAACCTTGCGCTACAAATTGTTTGGAATTTTTGCTCACGCATATAAAAAAAAGTTGGCTTAGAGTTCTACTTGGCCATGTTGTTGTTGTTGTGCTTATTTCGTTGACCGAGTTTCGTGTGCTCCCAAAAAGTGCGATAAACGGCAATTTTTATTTGTATTTGTTTTACCTTTATGGCGATTTTTTTTTATATTTATTTATTTCTGGCTTTTGTTGGGTTCCTTTTTTTTGGGCCCAAGCGTTATGTATGCGACTCAATCAAAACAGTTTGCAGTTGTCAGCTGACTTTTACTTTCATTTGTTTTTTACAATATGTTTTTGTTGTTGTTATTGCTGTTCTTGTGTTTTTGCCATTTTAATCAGTCTGACAATCAATTTGCTTGCCCCACCGCCGCACTTGCTCTCGAAACTGCTCGGGGCTGGCTGACCTCTTTTATAATAAATTAAAAAAGACAGCCAAGTAAATACAAGTTAAAGTTAAAGTTGTAAGCAATACACTGAGCGAAAAAATTGAGTAAAAATATGTGCAAATTGCTAATGTGCTTATTTGGGGTATTTGAGTATATTCTTTAGTTAATTTAAATGCAGAAATGCAAAAGTGCTCAACTAAAAATTGTGTTTTTATGCTTAACCCTTATCATCGTCATCGTATGGCCATTACAACCCGCTCTCGGGTTACGGCCGACCTCAGCAGCTCTCGCCAGGCGCCTCTGCTTTGCGCGCGCCTTCTCCAATTAGAAATACCAAGGGAGGATAGGTTCTCCTCCACTTGATCTCGCCATCGGAGTCGTGGTCGTCCCCTCCGTCTTCCTTCGTCGGCTTTCGCTTCGAATACCTTTTTCGCTGGAGCATCATTATCCATACGTACGACATGGCCGAGCCAGCGCAGACGTTATATTGTGAGACGCTGGACAACATAAATGTCGTCGTAGAGCTCGTACAGCTGGTGGTGCATCGGTATGCGATAGCCTCCTCAAAGCGTCTTGTAGAGTGTTAGAGAGAGTGTAGTAGTGGTCGAGAGAGGTCTCTGCTGCACATCTGCTTACTGAGACCATAGTAACACCTATTGGCAAATGTAATTCTCCAGCTTTATCTCCAGCGCTGATGTCATGTTTCAGTCGTTAACTGATGCAGCTGCCTTGGAAGCTGCCGAGAGCATAGTACTTCGTCTTGCCCTCGTTAACCGCTAGACCCACTTGGCGATGACTACCTTTTCTATCGCGGAACAATGCAACAGTAGCATGCTCGCTTACAACGCCCGATGGTATCGATATGCATCAGCGTATGCAACATCCAGCTGGACATTCGCTGGCTCGAACATAGTGCCGTTAGCGATGGACACAGGATGCTTCCAGCTAGTACGTGCGTTCGATCGCGGTAGTTAGCAGCAGGTCGCGCGATAGAGGATCGACCGTGTTTGAAACGTTGGAACAGTACCGAAGTGTTCGAAGAGGCCCTGTCTTCGCTACGGTGTGACCAGAGCTGATAATGCCGCTAAAGTGCTCATACTGCAAAGACGAATTGTGCTTTGCAGGAATACGAACTCAAAATACGACTTCTGCTGGTCGTTATAAAATAGTGCACTTCTACCCGAAATTGAGTTGTAAAAAGCGCAAATCTTAATTCATATTTTCAACAATTATTTCTGCTAAATTTCTTTTTAAGATATTTACTTGCTTTAGGCCGTATTATTTAATTACAATTATAAACATTATTTACAAAATTTATTATTTAAAGTACTGATCCCGTTGGCTACTTAAACTTTAACATATAATATTTACATTTTTAAAATGATTGATTATTTTATTTAAATGTCTGTACATAACAAAAATATATTTAAACAATAGCTAAACAATTTTAATTTATTTTGTAGAATTTTTCTTAGCCCTTTTGGGCTCATTATTGCCTATAGGCAACATTGAATTTAAATGTAGAAAACTCAATTATTTATTATTGTCTATAAAGCTGTTTTATTTGGTGCATTTATGTATTGTATATTATTATATAATACAATAAATGTTTTTGTTTTTAATATAACATATAGATTTACTGCTTTTTCGTTTATACATCGAGCCCCAATAAAATTAGTGCAAAAAGTGTTTGTACGTTTATCTTAATAATTAATTAATAATATTTTCGTAATGAATTATATTAATACAAAATGTGGTTTATTTGCTTTAAAAAGATAAAAGAATAAATAAAAAATTGTTTAATGGCTGTAGTAATATAAGTTTGTTTGAAATAATTTTTAAATTTAGCGCTGAAAAGGTTAAATGAATCTCAGTACCAGTCAATCCTCTTGCAGCTTGATGTTTAAGACAAATGGAACGATTTTGGGCCTAAAACTTTCGTCTTCTCGTCTAATTTCTTAAAGTGAATTTTTTGTTGATCTTTGATATTTCAAAATGGCTGAAGTTTGGTCCTGAAAGGGTTAAATGAATCTACAATATATGTATATACATAGAGGGTGATTCATTAAGACCTTTTTTTGAGATAGGCGATTTTCGTGCTGGATCGAGCGCGTGATCCATGACAGCTGTCAGATGGGCGAATTTAGCCATTGCAACGATTCACTTGTGCGCAGTGCATCATGTGAAACAAGATTCTTTCTCGCCAGATGAGGTCGTTTAATTTTCACCTCGTGGCTCAAACGTTGCAATAAGTCGCGTAGTATTGACCAGTGATAGTTTTACCCTTTTCCACGTTTTGACTCCACGGTTTCGTGAATAAGCAAAATCGCCGTATTTGCGGAGAAGATCATGCCCGAAGATGGTTCACCAGCTGCCATTATATCCAAGAATAAACAACGGTTTGGTGCAGGTCTGTGGGCTGGTGGACCCAATGATTGTCCGTCATTTGTTAAAAATCGACGCAAAGGTGCTGGAACGTTACCATCAATTGGCGCACGTTATCGGACCATGTTAACGGACTTTTTGCTGTGTGAAATTGTGGCCCGTGATCTCGATGACATTTGGTTCCAACAGGATGGCGCTCCGGTTGAAACTATGGCACAATGCAAACGATGGCTACTATTGACGAGCTCAAGTTTGGTCGAGAGGCGTCATTTCACGTACGGGACCCGTACCTTGGCAACCACGCTCGTGCGATACAACCGTCAACCTCCTTGACTTCAATTTGGCAAATGGAACGATGGCTCTTTTGCTCTTGTCAATTTTAGTGAGTGATTAATTTCAAGTACGGAGCTACCGTGGCCACAAAAATGAAAATATCATATTAATCGCTTTTTTAGAGCTTATCCCAGAAAAACATTATTGCAACCTCATGATTAGCGATTGACGCCTTGGAAGCCAACATTACATCAGTGCTATTGGCCAAATACCAGTGGAAATGCTTGAATGAGTCATTGGAAAATATGGACCTTCAGGATGGACCATTTAAAACGCAGTTGCGGCCAACATTTGAATCTAGATTATTTTTAAAAAATAAATGCCATAAAATATCCTTTCTAAATCATAAATAAAGATCCCATCATTCCTTTAAAATTTGGATTTGCCAGGTCTTAATGAATCACCCGTTACATACGCAGTTTTTCAAAATCGGGCGGACAGAAGATGGTCACCTAAAATCCTTAAAATCATTATATTGCCCATAAGTTGAGTTGGGTATGCAAATATAGGAGTTCGGCGTCGCTAAATAGCGTATCTGTGGCTAAAATTGTAATTTTTTCATGGTATTGAGTTTTTTTATATTTTCAAAATGGCGACGGTACAATGGCCAGCAAAAAACGGACTCCCAATTAAATTACTATTTTTAAGCTTATTCTAAGAAAAACATTATTGCAACCTCTTAACGGTAGCTGAATACGTAGTTTTTTAAAATTTTAAAATGGTGTACACAAGATGGCTTCCAAAATAATTTTTTGGCCTACAATTCGAGTTGGGATTGCAAATATGGGTTTTCGGGATAGCTTATAACGAATCTGGAGCTAAATTTGCAAATTGAAAATATAAAATTTCTTTTAAGTCCTTTTTCTGTAGAAGTATTTAGTTTGACAAATTAGTTGTAGAAAAGAGAAAGGAAAATTATCGACTATAAAAAATGTGAAATTAAGTGCATGCAAAATCGAAAACATTTAAGTTTTTATTATAGATTAAGCTGGACATAACAAATGTCGTACTCATAAAAATGTTTACTTTTATTTTAGAATGCAACTTTTTCGCTCTGTGCATAATTGCAGTTTTCTTAGGTCTTTAAAAAACTATGTATAACTAAGTTGTGGAACATTTCAAGTTAATGGCATTTCGTTTTGGCCAAATGCATCAGCACTTTGGCCAAATAAATGCTATGAAATTGTTGGCCATGGCACTGCCACTGAAGCTTTGGATTGTACCGAGTATAAACTTGGTCAAAAATGCCATTATGTTGGTTGTCAAGTGAATAGTCTGCAAATCACTTTAATGGCAGCTCAAAGCCAAGAGAACAATGTTTCTGATAATGTCACAAAATAGTTGCTAAAGAGAACAAATACCAAATATTATAAAAGAAATAGGTCAAAAGCAACAAAATTTAATGAATGTGGAGTAGATCAAATAGAATTTTTCAAAGGGTTGAGTTGTGAATTATTAAAGGTACTAAAGCTAAAAATTTTTGAATTTTGTTTGCAAAATGGTTTATTTGATTAGTTTTGTAGAATTTTGTCAAAAAGTGCAAGGATTTATTTGCAGTGACGAATTTAATTAAATTCTATGAAAGTATTTTTGGAAAGAAAATATGAAATAAATAGGTCAAAAGAAATGAAATTTAATGAATATAGAGTGGATAGAATAGAATTTTTTAAAGGGTTGAGTTTTAAGTTATTGAAGGTATTAAAGCTAAAAATTTTTGGGATTATTTGTGTAAAGTGATTTAGTTTTGTAGTAGTTTTGGGCCAAAAAATGCAAAGATATAAATTTACAAATTTGTTTAAATTTAATTGAAGTGTTAATGATATTAGATACATTTAAATATGATAAACATTTTCTTTTTTTTAAGTTATCTCAGCTATTTAAGGCTGAAATTTTTCTGCAAAATCATTTATGTGATTAGTTTAGTTGCTTAATGCCAAAATGTGCAAGGTTATATTTAAAGTGACAAAATTTAATTAAGGTCAATTAAAGAGATACAAGATACATTTGGTAAAAATATAACATTTATTTTAAATCTATTTTTTTACCACTCATACAAGAATTATTCATTCTATCATCATTGTGTGGCCATGACCACCCGTTCTCGGGTTACGGCCGACCTCAGTAGCTCTCGCTAGGCGCCTATGCTTGGCGCGCGCCTTCTCCTATTAGAAATACTAAGGTTAGGATAGGTTCCCCTCTACTTGATCTTTCCATCGGAGTCGTGGTCGTCCCCTTCGTCTTTTACGAAGAATTTTTCTCTCAAACACTCCAAGAGCTGATTCATCTGTCCGTGACACAACCCATGCTTCTGCGTCTGCTTGCTGGGGCAAGATGAACGTCTTGTGGAGTGTTACTTTTGTTGTTCGAGAGACCATAGTAACACCCATTGGCAAGTGTGATTCTTCGTTTTATCTCCAGGCTGATTGTCATTTTCGGGGTTAACGGCGGTGCCAAGGTACGTGAATTCCTTGACCACTTCAAAAGTAAAGCGATCCGCTGCAACACGGGAGCCCAAACGCCGTGCGTCTCTGTTCGTAGACAACATATACTTCGTCTTATCCTCATTAACCGCTACACCCACTTTCGCTGACTCCTTTTCGATTGCGGAAAATACAGAAGTAACATTTCGCTTACACCACCCGATGATATCGATATCATCAGCATATGCAAGAAGGTGGACAACCTTCTAAAAATTAGTGCCATGTACACCGGCCTTTCGCAGTACCCCTTCCATCACGAAATTAAAGAAGTCGCATGATAGAGGGTCGCCTTTTCTGAAACCTCGAACAGTATTGAAAGGTTCGGAGAGGTCTGTTCCTACCTTGAGAGAGCTGATGGTGCCGCTCAACGTCATTCTGCAAAGACGAATCAGTTTTGCAGGAATACCGAACTCAGATTTCAGGTGGTGTATAGGCGATCCCTTATCGGGCTTATCAAATGCAGCTTTGTAATCGATGAAGAGAGGTCTTTTCCAGGACTTGGCGTAGAGTGAAGATCTGGTCTGTGGTGGACTTACCAGGTCTGAAGCCGCACTGATAGGGTCCGATCAGTGTGTTGGCATATGGCTTCAGTCTTTCACATAATACGGCTCAGCCACAGGCCCACATGGCTTGTACTTTGGTTAGCACTGGCAATAAGAGCTGATTTCGCCGGTAGTCTAGACACATGATCTGGTCTGGATTCACCCGTGTTATCTATAACAAGGTTTGAGTCATGTTGTATCTCTTTATGAAGGACACAATCGCAGCTTCCTAGGTTGATCGTTAGCCCTTCACTTAGACATCAGTTTAGGGTAGTTTGAAGAGTATTATCCACCATACATTTGATGGTGCTTTCGTTTCTACCCGTCACTTTGATATTAGGTTGTCAACGTATTCAATGACTTTACAACTAAGCATTGTCAGCTTAGTTAAAAGTTCGTCGAATTATAGTAACCATTTCGAGGAGATAGCATTTATCCTGTGGACATTTTCATTGCTCACTGTTGTACGTCTAGAATGAAGTTATATCCCTGCATGTGGTGCTATGTTCATACGGCCTAATGCTCTCGAGATAGGATTAGAGTTAGTGTTGAAAGCTTTCTCGACTTTCACTAATCTCTGGACTTAAAATCATTTGAAATCTTCTGCTGTCACTAATTTTTCATATCACTTATCTTTACTATCTGTTTAAGCTTAGCATTAATTTTTAAGAGTTATCTTTATTATAGAAACTGACTTGATTCTTATTTAGCACGCAAAATATTTAAAAAATATTTAAAACAAAAAAAACATAAAAATTCCCAACTTTTTTCAACTAAAAGTTCCCCCTACACTCTTATCAACTGTAAGCTTGACTTTGACTAATTTATGATTTCAAAAGCTTATCAATTAAAGCTATCAAAAATATTTTATATTTTGCCAGTACTACCAAAGTTATTTGATACAAAAATAACTCTTTTAATTGCCCTACCTTGTCTTGCTTCGATTTTTATTAAAATTTCAGGAAATATAAAACGAAGCTTTCTACAACCGTCTGGCTGCCCTTTGGATTTATACATTGAGTAATGAAAATGAAACATTTTGGGCAACGAGAATACTTCCAATGAACTTATTTATGGACCGCAATTCATTTTATATTCCAAATCCAAACCAAATCCAAACCAAATCCAAACCTAAACAAACTCCGCTCCAACGAGTATGTTATGAAATGTTGTGATTTATGCTACCCGGCATAAAAAACATAAACTTTAATGCTTAAATCAAATGCTTAAAAAAAATAAAAACTCATTTTCTGAGCAAAAAGTCTTTGGCGTTAATCAAAAAAAACCGAAAAATATATAAAAAACCATTTCAAATTGACCCACATACCAAGGCGGCACATAACCAAAATGCCGCAGACACACATACAAGTGTATTAATGTATATATGTATTTAAGCAGGTGTGCGTGTATATATAAGTATATGTAAGTGTGTGTGTGTGTGTCTGTCTGACATAAAAGACAACAAAAAGGCGCTTTGAAATCAAAACTAAAGGCCCAACCGAAACGAGTTGCTTGCATTTTTTGAAAGTCGTTTTTATTTTGGTTTTTTGTTGTTGTTTTTTTTGTTTTTTCGTTTTTCGTGTTTTTTTGTCAGTTTTTTGATTTTCAGCCAAGTGTTTGAAATTTACAATCCCATAATGCTGGGCTTAGCCTTCAGTCGCTCCATCGTCTGAGTGAGTTCTATTTAAAAGCTTTTTTTTAAGCCAAAGTTCTAGCCATCAAAGAGTCTTGAGAAAACAAGTTCTCTAATTGAGGAAGACATTTTGACTGTTTTTGTTTTTAATAGCGCTCTAAATAGTGCCGCATTATGAAATGAGTCACAGATTCATTCTCATGACTTGAATTTTATAGATATGCCAGACATAATGCGGAATTTGGGTCGCCTATTTAAAAAGAAATTAAAACCATGATATTTGATGTACTGCAAAGCAGGGTAGGATTTAAGTGCGGCCCGATTTGGACAATGTTAGGGGCACCGACAAGAAACAGTTAAAAAAATGGTCTCATAAAAGAATAAAGGTTTCGGTACTTTGAAGATATTTGTCAGTAATTAATCTATGCACATCCTTTTCAGAGGAGCTTTACTTGCGGAAACTTTTTTTTTTGGCAATTCGTTTCCAAGAGCACTTCGAGAATCACTTGATATATAGTATAATAGAACCCAGAAAAATAATATATTGTGTAATTGGGATGTGTTGAATCATATCAAATCACATCTCCAATTATCTTAATTTCGAGGAATAGCAATGAGTTCTATAGAAGTGAGTTAAAAAAATATATATAAATTAGAGCAATATTTCATCGAAAAGAAGTCGTATCCAAATTTTCGGATTAGCCTTAAAAGAATACCTACAACGAATCTTGATAAATTCGCAAGGAAATAGCAAACAATTATCGAAAAATTCGCAAAAGAATAGTGTAATAGAAACTATAAAAATAATAAATGTGAAATTGGGAATTACCTCGAAACTACATTATATTTCGAACTCAAAGACTTTTATTGGTCAAACAGAATCCATAAATAAGTGATAACTTTTTTAGAAGACAATCGTTTAATCGAATTTTCATATATGCCGAAATAGAATCGTATTCGAATTTCGATAATTTCGAAAAATAAGTCACTGAATTTTTAAAAATTCGCAAAAGAATAGGTA
Organism: Chymomyza amoena; assembly: GCA_037043745.1. Classification (NCBI taxonomy): domain Eukaryota; kingdom Metazoa; phylum Arthropoda; class Insecta; order Diptera; family Drosophilidae; genus Chymomyza; species Chymomyza amoena. Next base: position 11,447 of record JBAMAX010001406.1, on the reverse strand, counting down.
AATTAAATTTCGAAACTCCTCAAAAAGTACATAGTTCAAAATTTCTGAAAAGAATAGTTAAAGAATTTTCAAAAATTCCAAAATGAATCATTTTTGAACTCTAGATATTTCCGAAATAAATAAATATTTCCTTTCTTGAATTTTGAGTATATCTTAAAAAAATTTGTACGAATTCTCGATAATTCCGAAAGGAATCCTTACCGAATATTCGATTATTGTTTAAAATTCTTAAAGGAATAGTAAACAATATTTCGAAAATTCTAAATATAAAATAATAATAATAACACAGGTCTACAAATACAGGGGTCATGTGAGTTGTTGGAAAGCTAAGAGTCATTTCCGAAGTAATTTGGTGCGTAGAATCCGAATCCGGCATCAGAACTGGCCCATCACGTCAGGATTTTGAGATATTTGAGGTTATGTACCCAAAAAACGGCGTTTTTTCCTACTTTTGAGGTTATGTACAGGGCGCAAAAAATTTTTGCGGTCTTTCTCTCCAGTTACATCATTTAGTACAACTCTTACCCTTTAATTTAAGGGTTCAAGAGATCAATTACGATTTTTTTCGCAAAGTTATGGCTTTTCGAAGTTACGAGATATATCCCTTCGACGTCATTAGCATTTGCAATAAGCCTTTGAGATAACACAGGTCAACACGGTTCAGTTGTTGGAAAGCTAAGAGTCATTTCCGAAGTAATTTGGTGCGTAGAATCCGAATCCGGCGTCAGAACTGACCCATCACGTCAGGATTTTGAGATATTTGAGGTTATGTACCCAAAAAATAACATAACCTCAAATATCTCAAAATCCTGACGTGATGGGCCAGTTCTGACGCCGGATTCGGATTATACGCACCAAATTACTTCGGAAATGACTCTTGGCTTTCCAACAACTGAACCATCTTGACCTGTGTTATCTCAAAGGCTTATTGACGTCGAGGAGATATATCTCGTAACTTCGAAAAGCCATAACTTTACGAAAATAAATCGTAATTGATCTCTTGAACCCTTAAATTAAAGGGTAAGAGTTGTACTAAATGATGTAACTGGAGAGAAAGACCGCAAACATTTTTTGCGCCCTGTACATAACCTCAAAAGTAGGAAAAAACGCCGTTTTTTGGGTACATAACCTCAAATATCTCAAAATCCTGACGTGATGGGCCAGTTCTGATGCCGGATTCGGATTCTACGCACCAAATTACTTCGGAAATGACTCTTAGCTTTCCAACAACTGAACCATGTTGACCTGTGTAATTAATAGTTAACGAAACTTAAACAATTTTAAAACTTACAATTTTTGAAATTATAATTTTTTCGAAATAATTTTGAATAGAATCTATAATTTTTTTATCATTTTTAAAAATTCACAGAAATAGTTAACAAAATTTCGAAAATTCGGTAAGGAATAGTTCACAAAATTTCTGGTAATTTAGAGAATTCCAAAAAGAATCCATACCAAAACTTCGATAATCCTGAAAAAATCATCAATGAATTTTGGAGAATTCCAAAAAGAATAACTTACGAATTTTCAAAAATACCATTGGGAATCGTTAACGAGAAGTTCTACAGGGTGCAACTATCTTTATAGAATCGTTCATTTCATCCATTCGTTCATAAGAGTTATCTAAGAAGGACTTGACGCAAATAGTCACACCTAGGAAAAGTATTAAGTGAAAATCTGAAAATTTGGTAAAATTTTAAAAACGAAACCAAAATATATTAACTTTTCGGATAAGCTTAATTCTGTTATAAGCAGAATAGCTTAAATCAAAAATAAGTCATATTTTGACCGAATATTATGTCGAAACCAATTGGTTCCGACTATATATCATTGAAATATCAAAATTTACATCGATGGAAAATAAATTTTAATAATAGGATTATACTAGCATAATAATAAAAAGACTTGTTCATTTGATTCTTTTCAGGGAACAAAGAAATTTACTAAGAAAATTTTATAAAAAGCCAAAAATAAGATTCATTTCTAATAATTCAAAAAAGTATCTTTTTCGAACTGACGAGAAATCCGAAATAAACCTGTTGCTAAATTTTCCTAAATTCCAAAAAGAATTTTTAGTTAATTATCGAAAATCCCCTAATGAATTGTTACTGAATTTTTGATAGTCCCGTAAAGAATCGTTTCTGCATTTTTGACCATTCCCGAAATGAATCGTTCCCGTATTTTCCAAATTTCGGAAAAAAATCGATCTCTTTTCGAAAATTATTTAGTTTTTTATACATTTTTTTTTTAAATCCCGAAATGAATCGTTTCTGCATTTTCGACAATTCCTGAATAGATTCTTCTCTACATTTTCGACAATTTGCGAAAAGAATCTTCTCTGCATTTTCGGCTTTCCCAGCTCAGCTTAAAGATCTTTCGACTGTGGCTATAAATCATTTAAAATTTCAAATTGAATTCTTTATATATAATTATAATATTTACTCAGCACCTCCCCCACTTGGATCGCTTTCACATTACAGCGCCCCTTGGGCGCCCATATTTTAAATGCGGCCCTGTCGACTGACCAATTCCATTCGTCACACTCATATCTTACAACCACTATCAACGCAGATATTTAATACTTAAAAAACCCGTAAACCCAAACCCGAAACCGAGAAAAAAAGTCGTTCAACCTGCCGGCAAAAAAGGTCATTGAAGCGTGTTGACCGACAAGTAAAAATGAAATGAAAGCCAAACATTATTTTATGACAATTTTTTTTTGCCTTTGTTGTTTGAAATATTTATACAGGTTCTTACATGTCTGACTTCAAATGTCTCGAGTAGGTAGTGTAATTTATTATTTCCAATTAGAACTAATTTTTGCGCCTGATTTTTTTTTACCTGTGCCGCAAGGTCGATTAGTCACTTGAAAAAAGGTTCATCTACAAGTGACCCGTGTCCCTGCACTTTTTTGAGACCTTCTTTCCTAAAATTTTTAATATGCAGCTACAACAAAGAGAAGCAACCAACAAAAAATATTTGAACGTTTCATAAAACCATAGAAATGCAGCCGTATCAGGTCGTTAGCCGCATCAGGTTAAACAGCAGGCAGTCCCCAGACCCCGACCCAGATCCGGGGTAGGCCAGCACTTAGGCACAGGGAGGTCAACGAAGCGGCAGCATTGACGTTAACTCCAGTTCAGGCGGAGCGGCACGTTTCGGGTGGATTTCCATAGAACCCAAATAAGCAGAGTCCTTATTGCCTTGGCAATAGAGCTCAAATCGTTTGGCAAATACTCCTTAATGGCAGAGATTCAGGCAATAATTGTTAGTGTATGTGTGTGCGGAGAATATTCCGATGCACACATCAAGCGTACTGAGAGGGGGTTGTAGAGAGAGGGAAGCAAAACGGTAAGGATTTCATTAATCTGTGTAGGATATGAAATGAAATGAAAAAGAGACCAAGAAAGAAAAAAAATCAATTTTCGTTGGAGTTTTTGGCAATGGAGTCTTAATTAAGAGTTGCCAACAAGGTTAATGAGTGAAAAATAAGGTTGGCCTATTCCGGTTTAATGGTTCACAGCCAAAATACTCATTATTTTTGATTGTTTTGTAACTAAACAACAGAGACATGATGACGTCTTGTTAGCCTACTAATGAGAAAATGTTTTGGAATTTGGGATTTGGGCTTAAAAAATTAAATTTTAATGAAATAATATTTATATCAGATTTATAATAGTTATAGACTACTGAAAAATGTATAAAACATCGAAATTGGTGAACTCAAAAAAAATAAAAAATATATTAAATAGCTTCAAAAGAAACGTTTCCACAAACTCAAAAATTTCGAAGAGAATCTTTACGGAATTTCAAAAAATCGCAAGGCATAGTTTCCGAATATTGTAAAACTGAAAAATATTCTTTTACGATTTTTTGAAAATCTCTAGGAGTTCTTTGAAGTTAACACAACAAAGTATTAGTAGAAAAATATTCTACATCTTCAAAATTCCTAAAAAAAATCGTGAAATTTTTGAAAACTTTTAAAAGAAACGTTTCCGAATACTCGCAAGTCTCGAGAATAAGCGTTTAAGAATTTTCGAAAATCTCTAAAAGTTCTTTGAAGTTAATAAGATAAAAGAGTATTAGAAAGAAAAATATTCTGCACCTTCAAAAATTCCTAAAAATAATCGCTTTCTTTTTTTAGAAAATTCTTAAAAAATTCCGATTGCTCGAAAACGTCGAAAAGAATCTTTGACGAATTTCCAAAAATCGCGAAATATAAAATATAGTAGTATAGTAGAAAAATATTCTGCATCTTCAAAAATTCCTAAAAAAATCGTGAAATTTTTGGAAACTTTTAAAAGAAACGTTTCCGAATACTCGCAAATCTCGAGAATAATAGTTTAAGAATTTTCGAAAATCTCTAAAAGTTCTTTCTTGCATCTTCAAAAATTCCTAAAGAAATCGTGAAATTTTTGAAAACTTTTAAAAGAAACGTTTCCGAATACTCGCAAATCTCGAGAATAATCCATTAAGAATTTTCGAAAATCTCTAAAAGTTCTTTGAAGTTATTAAGTTAACAGAATATTGAAAAGAAAAACATCCTTCCGCTTCAAAAATTTCTAAAAAAATAGCTTTCATTTTTTAGAAAACTCTTAAAAAAAATCTTTGAGGAATTTTCAAAAATCGCGAAATATAAAATAGCTTCAAACACAGTTTTATTCATTTCGGAACATTTTCTATAAAAACAGAAGTTGAAGTCATAAAATCCCTAAAATAAGAAAACCTCTTCAATACTAAAAAATTACATTTCCTTAACAATATTTCAGGAATAAAAATAGTTATGGGCGAAAATAAATGAAACTGGCTACATTTTAAATAGATTTATTAAATTTTGATGCATTTTACATAAAAAATGGAGTTACTAGCCTTTATTAAAATTATAAAGAATTTTTTGACAAAATCCGATTACTTATCGTGCTATCGATAACTAAATAGTTGGGAAAAAATCTATATTTGAAATTTTTTTAAGCTTAAGGCCTAGTCGCTTATTATTGTGCTAAAAATTTGTCGATCTCAGGTAATTAAGTTATTGAAAACATTTTCAAAGAAAAGATAATAAATTAATTAATTATTTAAGAAAATCTTTGACTAGCCCAATTTCAGATATAAACCTAATTAACAGATATGGTTCAAATTTGTTGACAATGCGCATCAAGATTCTATGACAGCTAAATAGAGATGACACTCTTCTGGTCATAATATCGTAACAAAATAAAAATATATATTTTTTTTGTGCTCCAGCTAGAAGCGATATAACTTTTTCGAATTTTTTATTTTCTAATTTTACAAGGAATTCAAAAAAAAAAATTTACAAAATCCAAAAAAATTCTAAGCAGCACCTAAATAAAATATCTAAATGTTTGATTAATATTATGAACCTTACTCAGAAGTAACTTCAAACACATTTATTTACGCAAGTTGTTCTTTAAAAAATAATTCCCATAAAAGCCATAAAATGGTCTCATTGAAATAAATTCCAATTTTCTTATTGATCTACCCCACGAAGTTTTATAAATAACTTGGCACAACTTTATATGGCTTTATTATGCGTATGCCTTGATCTTTTATATTTGTGTATCTCATACTTTATTTTTTGCGCATTTCTGTGGCCCCCGAAAAAGTAGGTTAAGATTGTTAATTTTACGTTTATTTTACTGTATAAAATTATGACTTAATTTAAAAGTGAAAGCGTTGCTACGCTTTGTGCGTAGATAAAGTCCAAAACGGAATGATGTTAAGTAATGCCAAAAAAAAGATACGAAAAAACCAAAATAAAAAACCCATCTCATCTAGCATAATGAAGAGGACAAGTTGTGTGTGTTTATATATATAGATAGGTATATCGTATAACATAAATTATTATAAATATATTGAGCAAGACTTTAAGCTCAACAAAAATAACTCCCTAGGCTAAAATAGAAAAGAGAAAAAAGGCAAAAGACGAAGGCAAAGAAGAAGAGAAAAATTATGTCGCAGAATAATGTAAAATGTAAGTCAAACATGGCAAGCGGCGAAGAACCGCTAGCTAAGAAATGACGTCGTATCTCAAAGCAATCAACTACGCATACAGTTACGCAGCTACGCACACACAGATACGTATACAGCTACACAGATACAGATACCAAGTGACCTGGGCTGGGGACTCTGTTAATGGTACTCTGGCCGGGGCTGTGGCTTGGGGTCCAACTCTGACGCTCTCTCTGCCGCTGCTCTGCCGCTGCTGCTGGGTGTTGAGTGCGTGCGTGCTACAGAACGTAAACAAAAATACGAATGTAAAGAAGAAGCGGAAAGTGCGAGATAAACAGAAAACAGCTGTACACACCAAGCGCACACAAAACAAAAGAGAGGCGAGAGCCACACACAAACACACACGCACACACAGAAACAAAAACTTGTTTCGTTGTATACGACAAAAATGAACACAACAACAGTTACGCACTTTACGCACGCTCTTTGTCGTGTTGCCTTTGGCTGACTGAGTCGTCGAGGAGACGCGGGGCATAGTGCAGAGTCTGCTTTGAAGAAAAACCGGCTCTGGGTTATGTTGCTTGGGTTCCAAAACAGCGGAAATACAAATACGCACACTAACACACACAAGCACGCATTTTATAGTATTTATATATATGTATATACATGTAGCGGAATCGACCGCCTGCTGGCACGCACACAGCCGCAGACCCAGAAAAAGAAGCCACGCATGAAAATTGCTTTTCAGGGAAATGTTTTTTTTTTCTCTTTATTTTTGGGAGGCGTTGGCGGCATGAAAATTTCTGAACCAAGATGTCAACGTCAACGTCAGCGTCGCCAACGTCACCAAAAATGTCAAGCTGCTGTCGACGCTGTTGTTTTTGTTGTTGTTGTACACGCACACAAACACACCTAACACCAGCGCGCATACATATGTAATGAGCATGTGTGTGTAGCAGTGCGTGTGTTTGTTGTGCACACGCAAACTTTAACCCCAGCAATTTTGGCCAACTCCACTGTGCCAGGCAATGTCCTGCCGCCACCCAAAAAAAAAAAAACTCACTCCCTTTTTTGCTCCCCTGGCTTGAGTCTGTTGCTGGCATTATTATGCTCTATGGAATAAAAAGAGTATCATAAATTAAGCAGGCAGTTTGATACACTGTAGAGACTTATAAGTCTTTACTACAATTTTGGCAGCAGTCTATTCTTTGAATAATTTTTAGTAGAAAGTTTATTTAATTAAATAGCTTATTATTAATGTAATCGCAACAATATTTATCATTTATCATCGGCGCACCTTTTAATTTTTTGAATTTTTTGGTTCAGGAACTTAATTAATTCTTATTGTCTAATTAAGGAACTCAATTAATTCTAATTGAATTGTTAAATATTTTATTTACTTTTAAAACTGCAATTAGGTTATATTAATATTTTACGTTTGGGTCCGTTTATTAAAGTCACGCCTTTGTTTTAAGCTTAGGAGATTGCTTTATAATTGAATTTTTATATATATTTATACCCTGTACCGTATAGTACCAAGGGTATATTAAGTTTGTGCAAGCCGAAAATGTATGTAACATATAGAAGGAGACGTCGGAGACACCCCAAAGTTACCTAAAATATGATCAGGGTGTCTCTATTCTAGTCGATATACCAATGTCCGTCTGTCCGTCCGTGTGAACGCCTAGATCTCAGAGATGGTAAGAGTTAGAGTTACCAAACTTTCACATTAGATCCCATATTATTCCATAGAAGGCAAGTTTATTTTATTTTTTTGATATCGGGGATAAATTATATAGCTCCCATGGGGGTGTTTGAGACGACCTCGACAAAAAAAAAGCGTTTTAGATGAATAATTCGTTTGTTTATGAAGATATCGTAACCAAATTTGGTATTCAAATTTATAGTTTCCAATCACTGTACCAAATTTGATCGATATCGGTTGACTATATCATATAGCTCCCATAGGACCGATCGGCCAAAATAACTTTTTTAAAGAAAAATTCGCTATATTTCGTTTTTTAATAAAGATATCCTAACCAGATTTGGCGTTTGGAAATTTTTTAGACCACTTAAGCAATGTGCCAAATTTGAACAAAGTCGGTTGACTATATCATATAGCTCCCATAGGTCCGATCTTCCAAAAAATCGATTTTTTAACCAAACTTGTTGTGTTTCGTTTGTTTGTTAAGATATTGGGACCAAATTTGACATTCGTGAGTATTTTATAGTTCCTAAGCACTGTACTAAATTTAATCCAAATCGTTTGACTAGTTCATATAGCTCCCATAGGACCAATCGGTCCAAAAACTCGTTTTTTATAAATTCGATGTGTTTTGTAAAGATATTTGAAATAAATTTGGCATTCATAGCTTTTTTAAGGTATTTAAGCACTGTGTCAAATTTTATTGAAATCAGTTGACTATATCATATAGCTCCCATAGGAACGATCGGTCAAAAAAAAATGTTTGCTTAAAAATACTTCTGTTTTTGGTTTTTTGTGAAGAAATCGGACTTTATTACAAGCTAGTGGTACAGGGTATCCTAAAGCCGTCCGCGCCCGACTTTACGTCCGCCATTTTTTTTTTTATTTCATTTAAAAATCTAATTATTATTATCATAAGAAATTCAAAAAACTTGAATTGTAGACTTTGTGACTAAATTTTAAAAGTAAACCGGCAAAAAGCGGCTTTTTATGTAGGGTGTCGAAATTTAAAAAAAAATTTGTTATTATGAAAATTATATTTTTCGGAAACTTAAAGTTTCAGAAAAATTTCCACCAATTGTTTTATCTCAGTTTTAAAAAATTTACGCCTCAGTTATACCTATATAAATATATAATTTTTGAAAAGGAACCACCTAAAAAGCATACTTTCCAATATTTAAAAAATCTTAAACGGCCCTATAGTAGTCGTAATTTATATAGATAAGACCATTTAATTCGGCTTACAACTGAATTGTGAACATATTGCTAGATAACTTGAGTCAATCCCATAACAATTTGGCTCAGATTTGAATACCGAGAAGATATTGAATTCCATTAAATAATGGAATTCAATATTTCATATAAATATTTTAATCTATATTTCTAGAGTTTAGTTTCTATAATAGTTTTGAAAAGAATATATTTTTTAATACACTAAAAGATTTGTATGTTCGTATCTTATCTTCTTCTAAAATTTTATTAATATTTAAATATTATTTTAATGCTAAAACATTTTTATCTTCTTTTAGTTTTACATCTTCTTTTAGTTTTACATCGCTCATTCGGCTTGACTTCTTGGCTACCACTACGAGTAGCTCTTCTCATTTTTGCTCGTTCATTATTATCAGCTGTTCCTCTTCCTTCTCTATTCTGACTCTACCATTAGGTCTTATCCTCTCTTTAACATATATAATCTTTATAGGAGTAAAGCAGTAGATTTTAGTTTTCTTTTTATTATAATCCTTTACAGCAAGGTTCTCGTTCGAAACATATTTTTTTTCAAATCTCGTCAAACCATTCATTTAGCTTACAGCTGCTTTCTTTTTACTTATTGTCCCATTATCCTTTGAGTTCTCCATTGATGATTTATTCTTCTTAAATTCTTTGTTTAATACGAATACCGAAATTTGCGATTGATAGAAAAAGGCTTATTTAAAGCTGCGAAATTTTATTCAAGTAACACTTGCTAAAAAAAGACTTGAATATCTGTGCTCTTAAGAGCATCCCAACTTCGTTGTCACTCAATTTAGGGTCATCGCTTGTTGTGATTTCTGTTTTCACATGCTCTTCCTTTAGGCTATCCGTAATGCGTGCCCATTGTCAGTATGAGCAACTTCCATTTTGGGATCATGACTGTGGAACGTCGTCGACATCGACGTCTCCGTCGTCGTCTAGTGGCTTCAACCGAGGGGATTACAACAACGCATAAATAGCAAAAACCAAAACCGAAACAAGTCTAGGGCACGAAAATAACTGTTTCCGGAATTTGGGTCACATGAAATTTAATCAAATTAAAATGTTCGACGCTCGGCACTCGACGTTGTTGTTGTTGTTGTTGGCTGTCCCCAATATGCTTATGCCCAACGTTGCCGCCCTCGTTGCATGCCCCCGCACTACACCACTGTGGCCCTGACTCTTTTTTTTTTTGTTTCTCTCTCTCTCGCTATATTTTGTGTGTTTTTGCGCCACTGTTGCGAGTTTTGTTTTCGTTGCCACAGTCGCTGCCCCCTCGCCGGAGTGCACGCAAGCCAAAAAACTTCTCTTGTGCTTTATGCACATTGTATGCTTTTTCAATCCACTCCCCCCGCACTGCCCAAACATAAAAGGGCGCCAACCAAAAAAATGGGTTGGAGTTGCAGCTGGGGTTGGGGGGTGCTGCTCGAATTTTGTTGCATTTTGAATGCATTTGTTTAAGTTTGTCTGCGCTTCTGTTTGTATTTGCATTTCAACGCTTGGCTAAATGCATTGCAACAGTTGCACGACTCGAGTCGACTCGAGTGTAGAAAGAGGAGCTGCTTGCTACAAAATGTTTTCAGATTGCTACAATGTGCCAAGCTACTATTAAATTTATACAAATTTGTAAGACTTTTCAGAAGCTGATGTGCAATTGACAGTGGCAAGCGCCGCGGGATTCACAAAAATCCAGCTCAAGTGCCACATTGTTTGATATATATATACGTACATATAGTATATATGTATGTATATATATATATATGCGTATGTGTCGCTTACGAAGCAAATCCCTAGACAGCTAAGCGCTTGTAAATCTTGCATACAAAACTTATCGACTAGGCTTAACGCCGAACGAGTTCTCACGCGCGCTCAACTTGTATGCAAGTGGCATATAGATGTATCTGTAGCTATGTATCTGTATCTTCTCTGGCACCATTTCAGAGCATTATTACTCAATGTCTTCTACAGAAGAAGTTACAACAACAGAAGAAAAAAACCCATTTAAAAAGTTTGCTTTTTGCGCACCAAACTTTCAACGTTTTACAATATAAACCTAATCTAAGATTCAATGCTTAATCGAAAGCTTTACACTTTCTATAGAGACAACTGGGCCGCAACTTGGCGGCCGCTTTCTACGCATTTTAAATGCAGCCGGCCGGTCAGTCGGACCGCCAAAAAATACAAAAAACACGGCAGAAGCGGCTATAAAATAAAAAATAAAATGTTGCTCTAAGATGCTTTTCAATCATTTAACATGAACAATACGTGCAAAAGGGACAGCTGTAAATGTGCACTGTGAGAAAAAGTCGAGAAGGTTGTAGGGAATTTTAGAAGAATATTCTGAAGCAACCATTTTCTTAATTATCGTTAATGTCAGTTGCATTTTCTTTATAACTACACATTGTTGTACAGTTTGATCAAAATTGGGCCATTATTTTATATAGCTGACATACAAAAGTTGAACCAGATCTGTGCACTGCTTTATGCCACCTTGTAAAATTAATTGCAGCATGGTCTGAAATTCTTACTCCGTTAGAAC
>JBAMAX010001404.1:0-74918 GCA_037043745.1 Chymomyza amoena | reverse complement strand
GATCGTCGAAATCCAGTTCGACGCCATTGAGACTAAAAATTAGATCTTCTTCTTAAAATTCGCGCAATCCTATAATGAGATTTAAAGCAACACACTTCAAAATGTTCTATTTTAGAGAATTTTAATAGAATTATCGAAATTGAGTTCTGTTCCTGACTAAAAAAAAAGACGACTTGCTTTTAAGTTTTAAAAATAACCTTTAGCTATTTTAACATGCTAATAGCATCATGGATAGGGCAAGTTTATCCTAATAGACACATTGGGAAACATAAACTGAAAATAAGTCACATTGATTTTTTTATGATTCTTTTTATAACTTTATTGTGCATAAACCATTTTTTACATCTACTCTCAACATGTGGGTGCCGCCTGGCCCTGAGCCCGCGCATGCCTTAATCCCGCCCTGGCTCTTTGATTCCATTGTAAAGTTTAAAAGTTTCTAATGGACTTAATGTAAAAGTTTGTCAGGCGCATTTCACATAAGTCTCATTAAATATATCATACTCGTTACATTGAATACTTAAGCATAGCTAAAAAATTCAATTTTAAATAAAAATAAAATTAAGCTTAACATGCGATACGCATACAAAGAGAAAAAAAAGTTGCATAATTTCATGCGCATAGAGCAAATAATCATTATCAGTTGACATGCCCAGCACACACACTCACTCACACTTACTTACACTCACACTCATTTACACACTCACTCACACATTTCAACACTGTACTCGTTTTTGTTGTTGTTTTTTGCCAGACATTTCAATTTCTCACATATTTTACTGTTATTAATTTCGTATGTTTTGTACGTCGTACACAGAGAGAAAAACAAAAACACAACAAAATTTGCGTGACATTTCTCAATAACTTGCATTCATATCGCATAAAGCCATGACCAGGCACTGCCCCCCCTGGCAGACCACCTCGCCACCGCCCCGCTCACCCCACCAACTGTCTCATTACGTGGCCGTTACCTACACCAAAGTGTCATAGATTTCCGCATTTCATATGCGATATGCGGCGCATGCAGTTTTTTTTTTCTGTTTTTTCTGCTGGCATATTTTTATGTTAATTTATTTGAAAAGTCAACAAAAGTTTTTCCTTGTGCTTTCCACTTGCCACAGATCGAAACGTTGATTCCAGCAACAATGGCTGCAGACTTAATGACCCACCCCGCCTACCTTATATACATATAGTATATACCCTTTTTGGTGGTTTCGGTTCTTTTGGTAAGGCCGCGGTGGGAACTCACTAACGGGTGCGGGTAACGCACTTTCCTGGCACTCATCCAGAACGCATGCCGTTGCCGTAACGGGAAAAACTGCACTCAGTGAGAGAGTGGCGAGAGGGTAGCGGAGAGGGACGGCAGCGTTACACACACAAACAACTCAAACAACAAACAAAACATAATAATTCAGGTACATTTATTGTGCTTCCAACTTCCGCTTAACGTGTTCTGGAATTTTAAATTAATTTTCATACTACAGAGAGCCCTCTCTCTCTTTGGCTTTTGGTGCAACCTTTACGGGAATGTACCATAGCTATGTAGACACACTTGAAGCACATGATTCTCGTAGCATGGATTTATGTTTATGGCAGGGTCCGCAGGTTACTCTATTTTGTTTTTGTTTTTTAAATATGTGATTATGAGTTGTAAAATGTAAAATGCTAGAAACTCGCTGGAGCGATTGTGATATGATATAATCTAAATGCTAATGGTAGCTGAATGCATTCATTGAGTTAATTAGATTTTTGCGTCCAAATCAAGTTATTAACACTGAAGTGGTAAAGTCGGCAATATAAAAATTCTAGATTTGTGTATATGATACACAATATGATACATACAATATATGATTGTATTAAAGGCTAAAAATTTTAGACCCCAAGCATATTTATTTTGAAAAATTTTGCTTTAATTTTCATTGATAATTAACAAAATCGAAATTAATGGCATTTTGAGTAATCATGGACCGTAGTCAAAAAAGCTCCCATTTTTATTTGGGAGGTAAAAATAAATATTTCTTGACTATAAGCTTATTGGTTTCGGAAACTTTTGCAGAAATGGCCAACCTAATGTACATGGAGAATTGAAGGAATTGCATTTAATTGTATCTGAAGGTAACCGTGATAGGATCCCAATAGTACACTGGGGCTTGAAACTTTTTTGGTGTGTTTTGACAGACCTTTTCTTAAGTTTTTAATAACATTTTTTATCTTACTTTTTCCGGTATATTGAGATTAGAAAATTAATTTATAACAAAGAATATATTTGCCTTCTGTATGATTTTTTTTCTTTTTTCTTGTGGGCATCTGGGATAATACCCAAAAGAGCAACCAAAAATGAACATTGCTGGAATTGTATTTGGGTCCCAAAAGCAGCTGCACATTCATATATTTGTTAACCATCTATTGGCATATTTTTCTATCTAGATATATAGTATTTTGACAGTGGCGTAGTTAGACTTTTAAGGATATGACTTAGTTTTGTGTCTAAATGTACTCGGAACGCGTATTTTGCAATTTTTCAATTGATTTTATTTGATTTTTTTCAAAAGCATGAAATAATAAAAGTCGGTAATAATTATATCATCAGTCGATAGGAAAGCCTTAAGCATGATTGTTTGCTAGCTCTATTTCCCCCGCTATTACGTGGAACCTCTGGTATGGCATTTTCTGTTTGGTACTGATGTCGTAAGATTTTTTTTGGGTGCGCTTATTTACGATTGGGCCAAATACTGATTTTCATAGTTTCTTGCTTATAATTCACAGCTGGTTTAAGCCTATCAGGCGCTAAATACACAATATTTTCGTCTGAATTTACATATATTTTTGTTTGTATTCTTTTTATTTTATGTACATCTGTGTTAGTTTGAGTATCAATGTTGCTCCGTCTCGTGTAGTTTCAAAACGAGTATTGTGATTTTGGAGCTTGGAATGCAAAGTATAGTAACTCCATAATTTAATGACTGTTTTTAATATTTGTATCGGAAAAACATTGCAGCATAAACTTTTATATTATTTAGACAGTAGCTGATTAAAAGCCACTTAATTTCAAAATGGGGGATCTAAGATACACAATTGGGGGATAAATTTTTATTTTAAGAGCAAATACCATTCGTTTTTCAGAAAATAGTAACTATTGTTATTGGGATTTTCTTGGGCGATAGAATTTCCTACAAAGCTTTTGTTAAATTTCATTTCGATAAATTAATTTATTATGAAGTATTTCTAATTCAACATCTTCACATTAAGAATAAAATTAAACTGTCAATTAGCGTTCATAGGAAATATGGAATAAATAATAAATTTTGGCAGACATGCTCTAATTATCGTTATTCATAAGAAGACGAAAAAATGTGTACATGAAGAATTCCTAAAATAACAAAAAACAGCTCATAAATGGAATTTTCAAAATGAATCAAAATTTTTGGAATCAAATCAAGGACACGCTTCATACTTAAAATGCCTTTTCTTTTATTTTTCATGCCATATCCATATAAATTCCTAGTCTAGACAATTGACTACCCTTAACACTTTAATAGGCATCACATTTCTAAGTCATAATAAACAAAAATTAATTCCAAGAACAATTTCCACATTACCCTAAAGTGCCTTTAAGGCCTTTTATCTTGCTACATTCTGTAAATTCTACCGAACTCGCCCATTTATTAATAATTACCACGTAATAGATACCCAATTACTGGGTACATGTAAAGTATCTACTTTTAACCGCAACTTTTGCCGCTTAATTAAAGTAATTTTTGCATTTTGCATTCTCTTGCAACTAAAATTAAAGTTTGCCCGGGATGGATATTGATTTACTCTCGAAATAATTAAATTATTGCAGCTGTTGCTCTTCAATTTGTACTTACATAATTTCAAATATTTAGAACCACTCGAAAATGTTGTTTTTGTTAAATTCCTTACCTGCAATTAGAAGAGAATAAAGTATGAAAAACAAATATTTATATTAATATTAATAATAACTTGTGGAATTAATTTGCATGGCATTTACGATGGTTGTTGTAATAATGTGGCTGCAATTTATGCTACAACAAAAATTATGCAAATTAATTTCAAAACTAAGAGCAATGCAGAAATTATAAAAAAAAATGGAACACCAAATTGATAAGGGAGCAACGAAGCTTAAATACCCTTAAGGCAATTTTATATAAAAGCTTTAAAGCAAAGAATAATAACAAAAGTCAAATGGATTATGTATTTGACAGCTCTGGTCACACTTTTTAAAAAAACTTAGGTCACTTAGGGAAAATTTTTGTAGCTATAAACAAGGGCATTCTACAAAACTCTACAAAATTTTTTGAACTGCACTTAAACATAAATTTATATAACATTTTTGTTATACATTTTAAAAAAATTCTTTAAATATAAAAAAAGTTTATTAGGCAATTTTTTTTAATTAACTTTTTTTCGTATCTTTTTTAAGATAATAATTGCGAATTCATTATTAGGCGTTTAATTTATTTATATTCAACTTTTTTAAATAAGATTGGATTTATAAACACTGAAAAAATATTTTTTAATATTTATTATAATTTTTTACATTTTAACAAAAGAATTTCCTAAAATTTTAAAAATAAATAATGCATTTTTATACCCTGTACCGTATGGTACCAAGGGTATATTAAGTTTGTGCAAGCCGAAAATTTATTTAACGTATTGAAGGAGACGTCGGAGACACCCCAAAGTTACCTAAAATATGATCAGGGTGAATAGAGAAATCGATATACCCATGTCCGTCTGTCCGTCCGTCCGTGTGAACGCCTAGATCTCAGAGATGGTAAGAGCTAGAGTTACCAAACTTTCACATTAGATCCCATATTATTCCATAGGAGGCAAGTTTATTTTATTTTTTTGATATCGGGGATAAATTATATAGCTCCCATGGGGGTGTTTGAGACGACCTCGACAAAAAAAAAGCGTTTAAGATGAATAATTCATTTGTTTATGAATATATCGCAACCAAATTTGGCAGTCAAAAGTTTTTTATAGTTCCCAATCACTGTACCAAATTTGATCGAAATCGGTTGACTATATCATATAGCTCCCATAGGACCGATCGGCCAAAATAACTTTTTTAAAGAAAAATTCGCTATATTTCGTTTTTTATTAAAGATATCGTAACCAGATTTGGCGTTTGGAAATTTTTTAGACCACTTAAGCAATGTGCCAAATTTGAACAAAATCGGTTGACTATATCATATAGCTCCCATAGGTCCGATCTTCCAAAAAATCGATTTTTTAACCAAATTAGTTGTGATTCGTTTGTTTGTTAAGATATTGCGACCAAATTTGACGTTCGTGAGTATTTTATAGTTCCTAAGCACTGTACTAAATTTAATCCAAATCGTTTGACTAGATCATATAGCTCCCATAGGACCAATCGGTCCAAAAACACGTTTTTTTTACAAAATTCGATGTGTTTTGCTTGTTTGTAAAGATATTTGAAATAAATTTGGCATTCAGATCTTTTTTAAGGTATTTAAGCATTGTGTCAAATTTTATTGAAATCGGTTGACTATATCATATAGCTCCCATAGGAATGATCGGTCAAAAAAAAATTTTTGCTTAAAAATTCTTCTGTTTTTGGTTTTTTGTGAAGAAATCGGACTTTATTACAAGCTAGTGGTACAGGGTATCCTAAAGTCGTCCGCGCCCGACTTTACGTCCGCCATTTTTAGATTTAAATATTAACTTTTATTTTTAATTTTCAAATATTAAAAAAGTCTTTAAAATTCCTCTGATTTCTTGCATTGATGGACTTGACGGTCTACTAATGTATTTTTTTTATAGAGTATTCAAAAAAGAAGTAAAAACCAACTACCACCAGTCTTGGCCTGCTCTGGCCAGAGTTGGCCATGAAACCATTGCCGGCAACAATTAAATTCAAATTTCAAACTGCAAACGGCCAACTTTGTACTTTCAATTTTTTTTGTTGCATTTGTTGCGTGTTGCAGTTCTTGGCTGAAAGCCTTCGTTGTTGTTGTTGTTGGTTGCTGCTTTACCTTTGCTCAAGTTTTTAATTATAAAAATATTTGTCAGCGGTCGACGTTGTTTATAATTTATTTTTTTTTAACATGTTCATTTTTATTTTTTTCTTCGCGTTATTAAATTAAAACAAGCCGCATAACCTAACTTAAAAAGTGAAACCTCAACATAAACAATAATGCCTTGCCCCTGCCACTGCCACCTACCCCGCTGCATAATTATGTTGCCAATTAATTAGCAACAAGAAAAATGCTTACAAGGTTTTGGCCCTGGCGGCGGTTTGTTGGCTTATATGATGGCTTGCAGCCAGAGTTATCAGCGGGATTTGCATATTTACAGTGCAACTTGACTGCGTTTTAATTGTTAGCCAAGTTGGTAAAACAAACAATAAAAAAAAATACATAAAAAAAAACGCGCTTAAGCCAACAAGAGTTACGCTAACTATATGGCTATAATTAATTTTGCACTTTTCAAAGCACACCTCAAAATTGGCTATAACATTTATTAACTGTTTTGAAATGTCAACAAATGCATTTGGCCAAATGTCAAGACACTGATTAGTCTTGAGCAGAGTGTATCAGTTTGTAAGTGGAGCGAAAATTGTTGGCCATCTATTGGAGTATAGAGAGCGGAAACTGGGCGCAGCTTTATATGATTAAGATGCAGCTGTTTGAGCTATTATGGGATCTATATCTAGATGGATATCATTTACATAGAGCTTTGAAGTAGTTGAAACAAGATTTATGATCATAATTTAGTTCCCGTAATTAACCAGAGATTAGCCTAAAAAAGAACTATGAGTAGATAGATATAGATTTTGAAACCAAAAAGCAAATGGAAGGAAATTTTGTGCTACCAGAATACTCATAGGCAGATCCAGTTCCCGGCTCTTTTGAGAATCACTTTCTAATTATTAAGGGATTATACTGTTACTAAAATGATGTAATTTAAGACAATATTATAGTCCAGTTTCTGCAGCTTAATACTGGGGCTGATTCTTATCGTTATAGATTTAGTAAATTTTCTATGTTTTATATTTACATTAACTTATATAAAAGGATTGACTTCTTGGTATGGATTCTGTATGTATTGTAATGTAAGGATTCTCTATAAGAAGTTCTCTATCTATAGATACAAGCTTTTCCCGTCCAATACTATATTTTTTGCTTGTTTCAACTCGCAAGAGATTTTCGATCCTCACGTGGATTTTTTTTGACAGCTGAAAGAACTTTTTTTCTGCTCATATTATGTACTGCGTGTTTAGCGTTTTTCTTAACAATATTCTACTTTATTATGGTGCCATTAAAGTTTTTTCCGTCTATCATTTTTTTTTTATTAATACCAAGAACTGATTCTCTATTTTTCGGCTCAGCTCCCTTGGAAACCTCTTTTGGAACTTCTAACTATGAGAAATCAGTTATTTCTTTTCTTTTTAAATCGTCAGTATCGAAAAAAAAAAAAGAATTTGAATAATGAACTTAAATAAGATTGGAACTACGAATTTTAAAAATCGTTAGCATATATTTTTCGATAAAGACTCTTTTTTTAATAAATATGCAAATAGCTTCAGCCCTGGGATTGCAATTTAGGAACTCTTCAAGATAGACTTTTTAACGGCAAAACTAAAAATTCCTGACAATACTGACTGAAGTTTTTTATATAAAACATCAAACTTATTAATTATACCATAGATATAGAGAAGGAGACTGAGTATGATTTCATACTAGTATTTTTTTGAGAGAATACATTACAGTTCAGTGATTTTAAGCCTTTTTTAAACATAAGACATTCTTAGACTTCAAAATGTTTCCGTATCTACAAAACCGGTTTCAATCTGCGTAATGTACTAAATTGCCCAATTTTTTTAAAAAAAAAGTTGGTGGTACAAAGATGAAAATTTCGCTGTGTGATAAAAAAAAATTACAGTAAAAATCAATTTTTAATTAACGTTAATATAGTCGAAAAAGTGACTCTAAAATGTATTTCGATTACAATGGAAATGAGTTTTATTATAAGAATTATGCTTCCTAAAAATCTTAGTTCTTGAAAGTTCATATATGGTATTCAGAAACTGACAGCAATGTCATGCGATATTTTCGTGTCACGATCAAAATTCTTTAAAAAAATTTTTTATCCGAAAAAAATATTCGAATTTTTGCTTTCATATCACGATTTTATGTTGAAAAATATTGATTTTCGCGTCACGATATTACTTTTTTTTCAGTGTAAAAAGTCGGATTTAAGAGTGATAATATTTTTTTCGGTATTAAAGGAAATATTCAAAGACAATGCCATTTTAAATTTATGAATCTTATTCTTAAACTGTGCTCCAAAATGTTAGCTCTACTTTCGTGTCACGATTTTATGACCGAAAATATTTAATTCAGGCTGTTAATCAGACTTAAAAATTAGATTTTTCTTATTAAAAGAGCCTCCATAAAGTGTTCAGAATCAATTAACAGAAATTTATTTATATTTGTGGAAATCGGATATTATGTTAAAAAATCTTGAATTTCGTGTCACGATATTATGTCTCTTATTTTTATCGGTGTATAAAGTCGGATTTTTGTGTGATAATGTGTTTATTGGTATTAAAGGAAAGCAATATTTTAAAAGATTCATGCTATATTAATACTTATAAATGGTTTATCTTAAACTGTGTACATAAGAACGTGCTACTGCTTTGGTGTCACGATCTTAGGACCGAAAATTTTAAATTCATTGCAAGATTTATCAGACTAAGAAATCCGAATGTTTATTTATTTTTTATTAACGAAAAAGCAGACTTAAAAAAGTTTTGGAAATAACGGGTAAGGAATTTTCGTAATAATTTTAGAAATCAGACTTTTGTATGAGTTAATGAAAAAATCTTCCGTAAATGTTTCCGGAATCAAAGGAAAGGCAACTTTGACAGAATTTATGCTGTCCAAAAATATAAATTTATCAATGGCTAGCACTGATAACATAGAATTGGTTTGCGTTCGTGTCACGTTTTTATCACCAAAAATTGTAGTCTGGGTATTCTTATCCGCGAAATTTTCCAAATTTGTATGTTAATAAACGTTGAAGAGTCAAAGAAAAGAAATTTCTGAAGACTATTCATTTATTCTTGATTTGAGAAAAAAAATTACCTTCGTGTCACGATATTTTTAATTTCTTATTTCTAGTATTTTTTTCTCCAAAGCAGAATTTAGTATTAAATGTAAATATACACCGCGATGTCGTCACAGACCCGGCTAACCGCCCGTAGAGCTCCTCAGTTAACTGCAGCATTTAAGCCATTTAGTTTTAATGACCATATTTAAATAATTACTTGAGTTGTCTCAATTGACTTAATAGCAATTAATACCACATTTTTCTTGGTATAAATATGCAACTTTTCTGCTAACACATCATCCAAACAGGAATGAGAATTTTTATACTAATTGTGGTAATAAATAAAAACTTGTTAAATTTCTATGCTTCTAAGCCATATTTTATGAGTTCATCACAACTTTTAGCTCGTGTTTAGCCAATTATTTTCGAGTCTTTCTAACTATCATAATCAATTTGAAAGCACTTCAAAATAATAACTATTTTGGAATATTCAAAAACAAACTTTTGTTGTTAACTTTTACCATAAAGTAGCCATATGAGTTCCTAAAAACCTGTAGCTCACATTTTTGCATATTTTTTAACAGTCTCTTTTTTTTCATCTGTAAGCTGCTTAGTAGTTTGCGCTACTTTAAACCAAAAAAATTACCATTTTTTGCTACCTGAATTGAGTTCTGGGCCGTCATCTGTTATTGTCTCTGACGACTACGAGAAACGTGTCAAATTTATGGCCATTTTATTTGGTCGCCAGTCGATTTGATGCGCTTTATCTTGTCACGTAATTGTTTCTCAAACGTGCCGAACTTTCAATTTTTGCCAAAACGAAACTGAATCGTAAATGTATCAGGAAAATAAAACAAGAATAAATGTATATAAATTAAACACGAATTCTGTCAAAAATCAGCAGACTTTATGTGCATTTCATTAAGTTCATGCGGAATGAAGAAGTCAAAATATAACCCACTAAATGACCCACAAAAAATCCAAAAATGTCATAAATTTTTGTAAAATTTTTAGTGAACTGCCGCCAACTTTTATGAGCTAGTAAAAATGTTTGCCAAACAGACAGCAAATGTCAGGAAAGGTGGCAAAAATAAGAATATCTCAATAACAGAAATTTTATACTCTTTCCCAAGCAAAATTAGGCTTGACGTTGTCTTATATCTTAACAGCTGCATTCTATCAGATAAAGAAACTGAACATCTCAATAAATAATTTTTTCAAAATCTTATAATCTCAAATATATAGTTTACCACGATTTTGAACCTAAGAAATCTGTGTAATAATTGAAATTAGCTACGCATTGTTTTGAAAGAGCTTTGAAAAAAATGAACTGTTCAGTTTTAGGTCTTTCGAGCCAAGTTGATCATCTTAAAATGTAATTTTTAACACAATATAAGATAACTACAAGTTGTCCTAACAAGCAATTTTCTTCTCAAGAAGTAATTTTTTAAGCTAAATTTAAATTTGTTTTCAAATTTTCAAAAAGTAATCAGGCATGTTCTAGATTTCGATTCAGACAAAAAGTGTCGGAATCAAAATGAAAGGTGTTCTAGATTTCGATTCCGACAAGAGTTTACTCGTTATGAAAAGTTTGGCTTGCAGCTGTCGAAATGAAAAGTATTTTGCTTTGTTTGCTTAAATAAACGCATTAATGCCACCAAAATTAATTTTGTATTATTTTTTAATGTTTTAAGAAAATTTAGATGTGCTCAATTCAACGAATCAAGGTTAATTTTCATTATATATTCTTATGACAAAAAATGTCTATTAAAATTGTGTATACATGCAAAACCAAAACGAGTGGAATGAAAGTAAGGTGTTCTAGATTTAGACAAAACAAAACTTCGAAATGTGTATTGTGTAGTCGTGTTGTCGTGTTGCACAAGTAAATTCGAAGATAATTTTATTAATAGATGGCTTAAAATATGTATATAAAATAAATTGTACAAAATTGGTAAATAAGTAAAAAATGTTTGTCTGTCAGAAAGATGTTGGCAGAAAGAAAAATTAAATTAATAAAATGGATGTTCGAAAACTTGAGGTAACTCTACAAGTCAACTTATCGATGGGTGATCAGCTGATCAGCTGGCAATTTGCTTGAAATTTGGCGCACTTTTTAAACAAACAACAATGATCCGCTTTTTTTTAGTTAATTGTAGCAATACATTTTTGAAGGAGCAAAAAAGGAAGTGCTACAAAACACAATACCAACGTTGTCAAATGTTGGCAAATTTGCAAGCACCAACGATGTCAACTACAGGAAATATGACTGTGAGAAAGAAATGTGCCTGTTTAAGCGATGATAATTAACCGCATGACCAATACAATTGTGAAATGCTTATGGAAAATAAACAAACAACAATTCAACAAAGCGGAATGTAGCAGAGAAGTAACTGAAGGTGGCTCTGAAACTGCTGCTTAAAATAATTTGCCGACTAAAATAAAATAAACACATAGAGTTGGCGAAAAATTGTATGTTATACTTTTAAAACTAAAATGCAAACTACAAATTGCTTATGTTTTTACTACGTGTCCATTTTTAAAAGACGGCTGCTGTATGATGCCGCTTCCATTTCAATTTAGCGCCATATAAACAAACATAAACAACACAGCTGCTCTGCACAGCTGGTCTAAATGAAAACGATTCGAAAACGATTCGAAGTGGATTCGAACTCGGTCGAAATCTAGAACACCATTTGTCGGAATGCACTCGTTATGACTTTTCAAAACGAGTCGAAATCTAGAACAGGCCTGAATATTTTTAACAAAAGGTAAGATAACCTAGATTCGGGTAAGATAAGATAAGATTCATCTCAACAAGCTATTAAAAAAATACAAGATAACCAAGCCGGTCATCTCAAAACGTAATTTAATAAAAAGAAAAAGATATCTAAGCTGGTCATCTCATTAAGTAACTTAAATAAAAAGATGTAATCAACAAATCATCTCCACATGTAACTTTTTAAAAAAGATAAGATAACCAAAACAGTTCATCTCAAAACGTATTTTAAAAATAAAATATTCAAATTAATAACCTCATTAAGTAATTTTTAATTTTTAACAAATTTTGATATAACTATATCATCTCAACAGAAATTTTATTAAAGATAAAATAATCAAATCGATTATCTCAAAATATAATGAAAAAAAAATAAGATAACCAAAAAAGAAGAAACAACCAGTCCAATAATCTCAACCAATTATTTTTTCAAAATAATAACTCGCCCAAACCCATCATCTCAAAACATTTTTATAGAATCAAATGATAGCCAAATTAATAATTTCATCAAGTAATTAAAAAAATGAGATAACCGATTTTATCATCCTAACAAGTATTTAAAAACAAAATAAAATTATCCAATCGATCATGTCAAAAGATTATTTAAAAAAAATAAGATAACCCAACTGAACATCTTCATCATTAAGTAATTTTTGGAAAAGAAGAGTCAACTAATTTAATAATCCAATTAGTAAAACTGATCATCTCATCAAGTAATATTTTCAAAAAAGTTGAGATAAACTTACGAATGTTATCCAGAAGTTTTTTGTTTTTAAAGATTCAATTTCCCAAAAAGTAATGTTTTTATCTTTCAAAATTTACATCTTTCTTATGATCAGAAATTTGTATGCTTAATGAGCCACAGTCCACTTTATAAGTTAACCAATCTGATCATCTCAATTAGTTATTTTGTTAAAAATATTTATTTCTCAACCAAAATATCAATCCACATTTACTCCAAATATATCGGCTAGTTACAATTTTGAATTAAAGAAAAGTCTTTAAGATTTGCGTCTTTAAAAGATGATTCTATAAGACAACTAAACAAATCATCTCAAGAAGTAATTTATAAAAAAAAAAACATCATCTTCCAACTTGAGACTTCTACAGTTTGCATTATCTTTAAAAAAGAATCAAAAATGCGAATAATGTACCAAAAACGAGAAAGATAATATATATTTATCATCTGGAAAAGGTAAACTTGTGTAAGAGAGGCAATTCTGTTTATCTAGGCAATAAATCTTATTAGGAAAGAATTCTTCACGAGACCAAAGCTCTATTCTTGAAAAATTGTTTAAAATCTTTGAAATTTCTTCAACAGATGTTTGAAAATTTTAATTCTTTTGTAAATTTATAAGCCTATTAAAATTTTATTTGAAATAAAGATATTCCCACCGCTCCTCTAAACAGAGAGCTTAAATTTTCTTTAATAGATATCTTAAAAATTTAATTCTGTTGTAAGATGAAGATATACAAGCCTATGAAAAGCTTACTTGTAGCGATGAGATTTTTCCCGCGCCCAAAACTCTCTATCAAGGCTCTTTAATAGATATCTCAAAATTTTAATTGTTTTGTAAAATAAAGATATACAAGCCTATGAAGCTTACTTTTAACGAAGAGATTCCTTCCACTCTCTATCAAGGCACGTAAATTTGAAAAATTGTTGAAATTCTTAAAATTTTATTTAATAGATATCTTAAAATTGCCATTCTTTTGTAAGATACACTCTGCATCATATCTTTTCATCTCCGAAATAACTTAATTTGGCATGTATCCCGACCATAAAAATACTTTTTATCCTTACTCAAAGTCTACATTTCATAGGCTTAGCCCAATCCATTTCAAGACATATTATACCCCGAGAAGATCGTAAAAAAATAAGCTTATTTAATAAACGAAATAGTTTTTGCATGTATCTCACCGAAATGGCTAAGTAGCCATTATACGAACATTTCGCCAACTCGAACTCGTACACAAATTTAATGGTCTTAAAGTGTTGCTCAGGGAACGGGCATCAGTTGGTTGGTTGGTTGACTGGCTGCCACGTCACGATTCAGCAACTGAAGCTACGTCCAATACTGCTCCTCCCACGGCGTTACCTTTGTACGTTGTTGCACGTATTTCTTCTCGTATTGCAACGAGCTGCAATTGGGACAGGGGCGGGTTGATAGAAATGATGGTCAAAAGTAGCCGGTAGCAGGCAACGTGGCTTAATGCCTTTTGTGCGTTGCATTTTGGATGGGGACAGGAGGAGTTGGTGCAACAACAACAACAACAGCAACAATAAAGAGGAGCACGGCTCAAATGAAGCGCATCTGTTGGCCAGGCGCACATTCCAATGCAGGCCAGCGCATCATTTTCGTATATGAATTTTTCATATTGGCAATAGACAGCGGCAGGGGTCTAAGCTAGTGGTGTGAGCGTGAGCAGCGCGTGAGGCACGAGATGACGTGTGAGTTGGGGTTGTTAAAGAAGCAAGATTTTTGAATGAGCAACCAATTACTTAAGATAAAGCAGCACTGTTTTTTCTTTGCAAGCAGTTCAAGCAGTGCCCAGGCTTATTCGCACTGCTGATCATGCTTTTTGAAGCAACATTGTAGCAAGCAGCCAGTGTTGCCATCCCTAGTTGCAGGCAATGAAGCAAACGAAGCGTCATTGCCGCTTCTGCCACATAAAAGTCGCTGCCAAAATGTAAAAGCCCAGTAGCTGGTAAAATGATTTATGCCGAACATATGCGCATTGACTGGCCGGCCTCTTGTTGTTCAGGGTGTCCCCGCTGTCCTGGCACTGCGGACTGACACTGGTTCGTCCGGTTGGCTGTATTTCTGATTTTTTCTTTTTGGCCTGGTCAATAAAGTCGACTGCTGTTTATGTGTTGAAAGTGCGTTCTGTCTGCGCTCAGCTGAGCAGCTGCTCGGGCAGGTTAAACATGCTCATAAAAGTAACTTTAGTTCCTTGGCCAAGAGAAAACAAGAATCTTAAAAAATTTGGGTCAAAAATTTGTGTTTTTTTTAAGCTGGTACAAAAATCATAAATCATTGCCAAGAAAATTATGTCATGTTGGCCACAATTTCAATCAATTGGTAAAACAAATTATTATGGCTAACTAAGTTGCTGTCAGCTGCTGGCGCTTTATACTAAATTTACGCTTATCAGCTCAGCTGGAGCTAGTTCGTCATTAACATCTCTTGATAGATAGATTTATGCCGCAAACCAGGAAAATGAGATCATATCATTTTCTGAGTGGTTGCAAGTTAAGCAATTGCATGATTGATTAGCGCATTTTTGTTATCGCGCTCTGTAATGATGGCTCTTAAATAAAGCTTAGCTTGGGGCTGGCCATAAACTGGATTTGGTTAAAAATAATCAGTACTAACCGCTAAGTAATTGTCTTAAAGCTGTCGTCTTAAATCCATAAAGTAACCCAACAAAAAATAAAGAATTTTATTCTCAAAACCCTATCGGTACCCGGTGCGCCTGAGTCAAAATAAAAACTCAAATTTATGAGCTTGATCAGTGCAACGACCCAAAATATTGTGCATTGCTCATCGTTGAAATACAATCTTTTTTTTTTGGGCACCACACGTGCCTCATATGCCTCATGTTGCAACACGCACTTACCACAATGTTGTAATTGAGGGAGAAACTCTGCAGCAAATCAGCAGATCAGAATGCCAGAGAATACCTTCGAAATTCGAAAGTTATTACGCTTAATTTGTGGGTCAACAAAGCTGCAACGCCAGATTTTCCCTTTCGCCTCAGTGGCGATATGAAAGTAAAGATACTTTTGTATCTGCTGCTGCTGCTGCCTGCCAGAGGCCTTAATTTATATGATTAGCTACCTTTCCTTAACTGCGTATGCAAAAAAAAAAATACATATATGTTGCCACTGATTCATGGCTTTGGCCATAAATGGCAGATCCAACGAAATGGAATTTTTCCATAAAACAAAGTGGGTCAGAGTGTAAAGGCAAGGATTTGCATGGATCTCTCTCTCTCTCTGTCTTGCGGCTGCAACGCCTTTTAGAGGCTGCCACAAACTACCAAAAATCGCATATGAAAAATGCAGGGAAATACGCAGGAAAATTACATTCGCCAAGTACAAACAAGCGGGGTAGCTGCGGACGGCAGAAGCCGACTGTAATATACCCTGTAGTCTCAATTAGCTTTTTAGGTTAAAGTTTTGTAGGTAACCACTGAAAAATAGAAGACCTAAAACTTGAGTTTTCAAAGAAAGATGGGACTTTGTAATCCGACTATTATATGCCCTATAATCGCAATATGCTTTTTAAATGAAAAATTCTATATGTTACCGCTGAAATAGGAAGAAACTTCAGAGTCGCAAAGTAAGCCTAGAAATGATCTCATTACAGAAATAAATGATATGTCGGATTTCATGATCAATCGAAAATATTTATTGGGGGTCGAATATTTAAAACCAACAACCAGGGGTAGGAGTGGTGTGACACCCCCAAACATCCATCAGTTGGCAAATCTCGGATATTTCACGCAATATTCGAGAAATAAAAATTCAGAATCGGTTAGTCGGCATTTTGAGGCTCATCACCCCCCCACATTCAAGGCTCTCGCTTCGCCACTGCCAACAACGCAACAAGTAAACTGAACCATTCAATGTTCCTTCTAACTAAATTTCAAGGCCCAAGTCTGATAGTCTAGAAACAAGCGATTCTGCTAAACATTATAAAGCTACTTTTCATAAAGTAATAGATCGCATCAAGCTCTTTTTGCTCAATAAACACAAATGGCACTGGTCATGCCGCAATTATATATTCTCTTCCTGACGTATCGATCTGATCTAGATCAGGATCTTATAATCACGGAACTTTTTCATAACAAGAAATTTAGATCTCTTCTCCCAAGTCAGGAAACATGGGCTGATGGCAGTCCCTGTGGAAATCCCCAGTGGCAACAATGGTTCACGGATGGGTCCAAAACTGAGCAGAGTGTAGGTGTTGGAATCGTTGGACCCAACACCAAAATCTCTACCGCAATGGGCATCTGTCCCAGCGTCTTTCAAGCGGAGATTCATGCCATAGAGATCTGCGTCCTTAGTATTCTTCTCAAGGTAACTAGGGGAGCAAACATGTGCATTTTTTCAGATAGCCAAGCTGCTATTAGGGCATTGTCATCCTGGAGCATCTCCTCCAGGATGGTTAAAGAATGCCATAACTACCTCCAAACCCTGTCTGCCCGGAACAAAGTCGTGCTATGTTGGGTGCCTGGACACTCGGGAGTGGATGGTAACACGATCGCTGACTGTCTAGAACAACAGGGTGCCTCCACCCTGACTACATCTCCTGCGCCGTTTTGTGATTTGGTTGGTCCACAGAAGAATATAGGAGACACTGGTTCTCCCTTCCGGGACTTCGTCAAGCAAAAGTGGTTGTCAAACCTCTGGATGCGATCAAGACAAAAGGTCTTGGCAGAGCGCACTTAAAGCTCCTGGTAGCTTACCTATCTGGCCACCACACTGTTAGACACTATCTACGGAAAATTGGCCTATCGGACTCTTCAGAGTGCGGGCTCTGTCTAGAAGACGATGAAACCACCAGACATATTCTCTGTGACTGCCCAGCGCTGGTATGCGACAGAGCCTGTCATATGGGAAAGAACGGATTAGTCCCTTCTATCTTAGGTCAACACCAATAAAAGACCTACTGCTATTCATGCGGAAAGCGAAAGTCTTTAGTTTTAACTAAAAAAAGGCATGGTACAAAAGACCTTTTGGTCGCAGTGCCCCAACTCACTGTGAGGAACCCTTTTTCGGACAAAAAACTATTCATATTGATTATCATCTAATTAATTTTTAATTATTCAAAATTGTATAGCTTCAGCTAAATATTGAGCCATTTCAGATACTCTAGGCAATTTCTATAAAAAGATGAAAAAATCAAATTATTTATTTCTCATAAATTTAAATTATTATTTTTTATTAATAATTGTAAAGCTTTCATATAAACCCGTAGTTGACGAACTGGCATTAAGTTCAGCCCACCACATTTCATAGTTCCAAAAATAAACGTCAGTACAATCAAATGCAATTGAATTGAAATCACGTATTCATCTGTCAGTTGCTATTTATAAAACATATTTTTGATTTCAAAGGCGACTTAAATTGTATTATTTTCATCTTCTAAAAATAGATCTGTCACTGCAACAAAAAAATTCGGACAAAATATTTTCGCACCAACCCAACCTACTCCTTTGCCCTTTGTATGCAGTGTATAAGAGAAAAAAACAAACAGAAATTTGCAAGCCATATGCAACTTGAAACGACGTTGCCACAGCAACAAAATGCTGCAGCTGTGCGTATTGCCCTGGTCTGGTAGTGCTGCAGCTCCAGCTGAGCCTGGCCAAAATACAAAAGGCCAAAAAATCATTTCGTATGCGTAACGCATCGTTAAAGCCTGAACATTTTTATGACAACTTTGCCAAGTGCATTTCATGTTGTGCGCTCAAGCAGGTCTAGGGTTGCCCGGGCTGCAGGCGGCCCAGGGGCAGGTTGGCTACACTACACTATAAAAAACAACCACAACACAGGTGTGAACTTTAAAGCCCGGCCAACACTTTGGCGCGTTGTTGCCCGAGTTTTTTTTTTAATGAGCTCTAAATTTCGTAGTTTCGCCATGGCCCGAAGCGTTGTCGGCACGGAACTCGTCCTGCTCGGTTTGATTTTGCCTGCTAATTGAGTTATAGAGTGATTGGGGCGGCGGCGGCGGGTTGACAATGTGGAGCAGTTAATTGAATACAACTAAAGCTCTCTTCATCGAACAGAGTGACAAACTTAATTAAGTTGTCAGTGCATTTTTGAATTGGCCACTTGGCCAGCGAATATTGGTAATTATTTGTGCTACAGTTGATATGTAGGTAAGTTTTAAAGTGGCTGGTAGAGTAACAGGTACAAAAAATTTAAGTAATTGAAATAAAATTTACAAAATGTTGCAGTTTGCAGACTAGCGTAAACGATAACGATACGTCTAAGCGACGAATGTTGTTTATTACATACGTGAGGCACATTTTTGAAGTGGCTGGTAGAGTAACAGCTTAAAAAATAAAAGTAATTGAAATAATATTTACGAAATTTTGCAGTTTGCTGACTATACAGATTTTACTAGCGCAAACGATAACCATACGTCTAAGCGACGAACCTTGTTTATTACATACTAGAAGCATATTTTTGATGTGGCTGGTAGAATAAATGCTTCAAAAATAAAGGTAATTGAAATATAATTTACGAAATGTTGCAGTTTGCAGACTATATGCATTTTACTAGCGCAAACGATAACAATACGTCTTTGCGACGAACGCTGTTTATTACATACCTGAGGAACATTTTTGAAGTGGCTGGTTTATTAACAGCTTAAAAAATAAAAGTGATTGAAATAAAATTTACGTAATGATGCTGTTTTTGACTATACGGAATTTATTACCGGAAATGATAACCATACGTCTAAGCGACGAATATTGTTTTTAAAGTACTTGAAGCATATTTTTGAAGTAGTTGGTAGAGTAACAGTTTCAAAAATAAAGGTAATTAAATTAAAATTTACGAAATGATACAGTTTGTGGACTGTATGCATTTTAATACCGTAAAAGATAACCATACGTCTAAGCGACGAATGTTCTTTATGACATACGTAAGGAACACTTTTGAAGTAGATGGTAAAGTAACAGCTTAAAAACTAAAGGTTACTGAAAAGTACGATATGGTGCAGTTTTTGACTATAAGGATTTAACTACCGGAAATGACAACCATACTTCTACGAATTTTGTTTTTAAAGTACTTGAAGCATATTTTTGAAGTGGAAGTGTTTTTGAACATGCTTTTAAAAGAATTGTTAAGAGATTCTAACTAAAAATGTTTCACAGAATGTTTCTTTTTAATCTAAAGTAATGATTGAGCTTTATATCACCTTAAGAAGCTCATCAGCTGATCAGGTGAAAATTAAGTTAAATAGATGTGAAATACCTACGTTCATAGCAAATACGAAATGCACAAGCTAAATGATTTCTATAGATGTAAAACGAAAAGTATTAATTTTCATTTAAGTATGCTTACAATTCACAGCTAGTTAAAGCAATATCTTGTAGAAAGCTTTCTAAATTCAACCCAATTTTAGAGTTTTTCTGAATTTTAATTGGATTATTATATAATAAAATATAATATAATATAATACTATAGTATGGTATTTTTTTTTGTTATTTAGTTCGTAATAATATCTTATTTCATTGCATATTTATTGGAACAAATAAAATCATCGAATTGTATCGCATACTTAATTAATATTGAAAGAAGCTATCTCAAATCACTCCAAAAACTATTTGTTGCATTTCCAGTTAAGACAATAATTACCACAGCTTAGCGGCTAACATATTTTATGGCCAAATCCAAAGTTTACTTATTATTAACATGAAATATTACACTCATATCCGTTGGCTGATAATTGAATTCATTTTGCAGCCACATAAAAAGGCAGCATAAAAATGTTAATTAAAAAAATTGCATAAAAGTACTAAAAATCAAACGAAGCGTTAATAAAATTAATAAATTTTAATTGATATTAACAGCTTTTCATTTAAGAGCGCAAACTTAATGCCCATAAAGTAAATCAAATAAATAAAAATTATCCATCATAAATCAATATAATTGCGCTTTATTTAAGTTAATAATTGATATAAAACAAATAGTCAATTTACTAAATAAATAAAAAAAAAATTACGGAAAAACGCTGACCTTGTAATTAGCCAACAAAATTGTATATGAAAATTTGTTAATAATTACAATTTGAGCATTATAATTATTGACGAATTTCACGCTCAAGTCACACGCTAAGTTCAAAGCACGACAAAAAATTAAATAATTCGATAAAAATCGAAAATGGAAGTCGTTAGTTTGGGCATGACAAAGTGTGGATACACTGGCTGGCGTATAATTACTTCATTAGTTGTTTGATTTGGATAATTTTGATTGAGAACTAACTATTTTTAGTATTTTATATTTTTTTTTCCCCGAAAAGCGTTTGTACCATACCCACAAAGTTAAAGCAAATGTAGAAGGGACTTATCTGTTCCTATCCCATGTGACAGACTCTGTCCCATACCAGCGCTGGTCAGTCACAGAGAATATGTCTGGTGGTTTCATCGTATTTTAGACAGAGCCTGCACAGGATGGAGGCACCCTGTCGTGCTAGATCGTCAGCGATCGTGTAACCATCCACTCCTTAGTGTGCAGGTACCCAACATAGCACGCCTTTGTTCCGGGCGGACAGGGTTTGGAGGTAGTTATGGCATTCTTTAACCATCCTGTAGGAGACGCTCCTGGATGATAATGCCCTAACAGCAGATTGCCTATCTGAATAAATGCAGAAGTTTGCTCCCCTAGTTCCCTTGAGAAGGATACTAAAGGCGCAGATCTCTCTGGCATGACTCTCCGCTTGAAAGACGCTAGGCCAGATGCCCATTGCAGTAGAGATTCTGGAGTTGGGTCCAACGACTCCAACACCTACACCCTGCTCAGTTTTGGATCCATCCATGAGCCATTGTTGCCACTGGAGGTTTCCACAGGGGCGGCCATCAGCCCAAGTTTCTTGACTTGGGAGAAGAGATATAAATTATTATTATTTTTATTTTATAGTTGAAAAAATAAATTTTTTTCCTAGAGATATCTGTCCAGAATTATTTGTTGGAAATTCCACACAGTTTCAGATATTTCTTCACCACAATTCATATGGAACTTCAGAAGAAATTAAGATGATGGCTTTTGATTGGAAAAAGTTTTTAATAAAAGGTTAGAAAAATAGAATTCTGAGATATTTTTGTATTGACGTTCATCAAGGAGGGACTGAAAACTACTTTCATTTCCCACAATAGTACTTCATCTACTAAAGTTTTCTGTCTAGAATTCTTTTTTGGAATGTCCACTCAATTTTAGATATTTTTTTGTCACAATTCTCATAGAACTTCGGAAGAATTTAAGATGATAAAAAAATATTTGGTTTTTTTAAAGTTCGGTTTAAGAGATTCAGATTAGAAAGCTCGTAATGTTCTAAGCGTTTTAAAAAGAAAAAGACCCAATTGACGCTCATCTTCAGGATAGATGACCTATGCTGCAGTAGGAGATAAAGCAAATGATGATTCCTTTCGTTTCCCACAGTGAAGCTTATCTTAATAGCACTTCGACTACTAGAGTTTTCTGTCTAGAATTCTTTGTTGGAATTTCCACACAATCCTATATATTTCTTTGTCAAAATTCTTATGGAACTTCAGAAGAATTGAAGATGATGAAATAATATTTGGTTTTTGGAATGTATAGTTTAGGAGATGTAGAATAGAAAACTCGTAATGTTCTAAGGGTTTTGAAATTGTTCATCTTCAGGATAAATGACCTATGCTGCAGTGAGAGATAAAGCAAATGATGATCTTCCAGACAGACTCGTCGCTACAACACATTTCCCACTCACTTTAGGCCCAAGTTCCCTAAAACTGCGAATAGACTTCAGATATAGGTATTACAAATTTCCTTGTAGCCAACCCCATCAGCAAGCCAAGATACTCTCATTTGGAGCTTACTTGCACTGCAAAGTATTGCACAACTATCGGGTTAATTGTTGAACTACCAAACGTACAGTCAGTCGTCAATTGATTGGACTTATCAGGGCATTTCCATCACATTGGGAAATCGTAAGCGCAAGTTATAAGCACGCACAATCTATGAAGCAATATGATTCCAAAACGGAGGGTCTCTCCAACTTGTAGGTGCCCCAAAACACAGCAGCTGCATGTTGGGCATTGCTCAAACTTTCGTTTGGCCGTACTGCGTTGTCCAAATATGCATATCACGCATTGCTGCTATGAAATTTATCAGTGCCATGTTCCATGGTAGCCACAAAACCCAGAAAAGAAGAAACCAAGCCCCTAAACGAACCAAAAAGCCGCAGTCAAATTTTGGATTGAAATAATGAGCAAAGGCGAAACTCACGTTTTCCTATTAGCATTCGAAGCCGAAGCTTTTCCAGCAGTCAGTTCAGCTGCTTCTATTGTCTTTGGCTCAGGGGCTTTTTTTTTTTTGGTAGGTTTTTGGTATTGCAAAATGGACGCACAGCTGCATGGAGTTGCATGTTATTGGAGGCCAACTACCGTTAGTGGCAACATAGGCAGAGTAAAGAGAATGGGGAGTGGGGAGTGGGGGGAGAGGGAGAGCGGCATGTGTAGCCCGTTAATCATTACATCGAGCCCAGCAACTGAGGCGAATGGCAATCACGTGCGTAAGATCAATAAAATTCCAATTAAAATGCAAAAAACTTTCATAATTACAGCTCGTAAGTCAGCTACAAAGAATTGTAGTGAAAGGCGTAGCCAAGGGGGGTTGGTTGGGTCTGGAAAATGCGTGGAAAAGTGGAAACCCTTGCAGGCTAAAACATTAAAATGACCGACTGAAAATGTACCAAAAAAATGAACGCGAATTAAAGATGAAATGTAGTTTTGTACGCAGTTTTTTATTGGCATTGCTCAAAGCAGTGGAGTAGAGAGGGGCTGCACTGAGAGCATCGATTTTCTCACCTAAAATTCTTAGACAGTGTTCACCGAGCTACTTAGAAGTCTTGAGTCTTCATTTTGTAAAGAGAAAACAACTTAAATAATTAATTTATTTACTACATGGGAAAATATTTTTATCCAAGTCTGCTATAGGAGAACAATCAATGAATTGAAATGAATAAAGATGCTGTTCTTATCTAAGATGATACGAATAATTGTTAGAAGAAAACTAAAAGGCCGATTTTGCATAAAATTTGTAAAATATGAATGTTAAATTGAAGATTAAATGACAAAAGCATGAAAGACTTGTTTTTTAGTGAGGACAAACAATCTCTGCAGTAAAAGAAATAAAGATGATGCAATGGTAGTTACATTGGGCCTTACCTAGACCAAAATATAGATAAAGCATGTGCTGGAGATTCTTTGAATCTAAGAAAATGAAGAGCATTGGCAAAAAAAAAGCCGAGGACCCAATTTTCGAATACCTCACATTACTTACTTCACAAATTGTAAGATAAGCAGTTCAAATTTAAGATTTTAAAACAAAAGTAGTCTGCTTTAATGAAAAAACTATGGAAGGCTTATTTTTAGTAGAGACAAACAATCTCTGCAGTAAAAGAAATAAAAATGATGAAGAAAGAAATTAAGATGACCACATGGAGCATTACGTAGATCTAAGTGTAAAAAGATTAGAAGGTTAAATTGAAGATTTGAATACAAAAGTATTTTTGTTTAAACAAAATGTATGAAAGACTTGAATTTTAATAGAGACAAACAATCTCTGAACCAAGAGAAGTAAAGATGATGAAATATATTTGGGCCTAAGTGTGCAGAAAGTTTTTCGAAACTAAGATGATGCGAAGATTTGATGAGAGACTTTTTAGTAGAGATAAACAATATCTAAACTAAAAGGAATATAGCTGATGAAATGCTAGTCGTTTGAAGATGATGTGGAGAAAATCGTTTGAACTAAAGATGATGTGGAGAATAGTTGAAAAAAAACCGAAAACCAAATTTGCAAATATAATTCAAAAGATAAAAAAGCTGAAGATTGGAATACAACAAGTAGACTTGGTTTAAAGTAGAGAAGTCATTTTCGTCATTGAAGAATGCAGCTTTTATCCAAGTCTACTACAGGAAGAGCAATCTCTGAATTGAAGAACATACGGAGATAGAATCTGGGACTAAGTGTACCAGAAACTTTCGTCGTTAAAATTTAAGATAATGCACAGAATTATTGATAAAATACTAAAAAATACAATTTTCAAAATCTATTTCGAAAAAATCTTTTTCATAAACGTTTTGTATTATAAGCAAATCTTCCTGGTTTATAAGTTCCACATAAAGATTTTACGAATATCCTTTGTTGCAGAAAAATACTTAATTTATATAATTTCCTTTATCTCCTGTTGGAGCTTATGACGTCTAAAAAAATACTAAAATTGTTTACCAATTCTTCTGAGCTTAAAAAAACACTAAAATTGTTAACCAATTCTTCTACTTTATTAGCCCACATACAGTTTCGACCAAATATATATGGACACAGCCATGTCTCCTTCTTACCAAAAAACTATCTACGTCACTGGCTTTGTGGCTGTTACAGTTGTAGTTGTTGCCACTGAGTTTACACGCAATTTTGTTGGCATTGCAGTTGGCGTCAGTTTAACAACTGTTTTATGCTGTCGATTGCAGTTAAAATGGAAATCAAAATGGAAATGACTTGTATTAACTCGCTAAAAAGACATTTTGCATTTCGTCTTTATGTTTCTTATAACCTTTTTTTTATTTTTCCCGCATAAGGAACGAGTTAAAGCGAATTTCAAGCCACGTTGAGTCAGAGCGGTAATAACCTTTTGAGACATTTACGCTTATACAGTTTTAAATGCCAATTTAAGCTGCTAAAATGTTGCTAATATAATAATTAAGTTTATATTTGCGCGGAAAAAAAATATTTTGGTAACTTTCATTTTTTTTCGGAGCAAGTGCAATAATGTAGTCTGTAAGTAGTTCATGGGAACTTATAAAGATGTCTGAGGAATCGGTTTCTTCAACTTAAATCTTTAGTTTTAATCGTTATCGCGCGTCATATCGATTGATTTCGTTATATTATCGCTTTATGGTAGAGATGAAGCGTTCTTTTCATTTATAGCTGTCATCTCTTAAGTTTACAAAGAATTTGGCTAGATAAATGTGACTTATTTTTAATTGAATGATATTTGAATTAAGTACTCCATTTTCGATTTTTTAAAATATTGCACCAGGAATACCAATTTCCACCGCTTAATCTTCGACCATAAAATACTAGTTAAGCCGAAACAATCTGCATTAAACTTAAACCTTTCCGGCTGCTTGTAACTCCATTAAGTAAACTATGTTGCACGCTCTGGACAAGAATGCGTGCCATGGGTGGGGCACTACTTTGTTCTTGGTCCTACCAGGGAAACTTCTACGTCACCTGAACGTCATTGAATATTATTAATTCTGCTTGAATGTAGGCAGCCCTCGATTAGCGGCATGCTTTGTAGTGCATAATTACGAGGATAAATGGAAACCCCTTTTTGAAATTTAATACAATTTCAAACAAGAAGGTAGCAAAAGAAATCGTGGCAACAACTGAAGCAAATCAGAAATGCAAGGAGGGGGCTGGAGAGTGAGCAGGAGCAGGAGCAGCTCGGGTGCAGCAAGTTCACAAGAAAGCGGAAGCAAAATTGCATTTGCTGAGTGGGATCCTGGCCAGGGCTCTTGTTGGGGGGGCGGCGGCAAACAAACAGCTGATGTCATGGCATAAAAAAAAACCAACAACAAAGGAAAGCGGAGCAGAGCTTGCTAAAGCGAAATGTGAAACCATTTTTAAATATGTGCAAGCTCCAAAGGTAAATAAACTAAATGAAGACTTGGCTATAAGTAGTACGTATTTGTGCACTGAAAGAAATGCTCAAGAGATATTTGAATGGAATAGAATGAAGATAGGACTTCGAACTTTTCAGATGTAAAAAAGAGAGCAAATGTTATAACTGCTGCTTGTCTCTAGGAGAGATGGCTGAGCAGTTTTCAATTCACCTCATATGGGTCCCAGGACATAGGGACTTCAAGGGAAACTGTATTGCGGATGAACTGGCTAGACAAGGAACTACCAGCATCCTCCTTCAAGACAAGGAGGGCCTGGGTATACCCATGAGAATACGAAATTTTTTTGACCCTCTGTGCAAATAAAACGTGGAATCGGATTTCGAAC
Source organism: Chymomyza amoena (assembly GCA_037043745.1). Taxonomy (NCBI): domain Eukaryota; kingdom Metazoa; phylum Arthropoda; class Insecta; order Diptera; family Drosophilidae; genus Chymomyza; species Chymomyza amoena. The sequence goes on along the minus strand of JBAMAX010001404.1, from coordinate 48,246 downwards.
ACGTGTAGAATCTCGCGGCAAACTTGGCCGACATCTGCAGTAAAAGAACCAAAAAACTTTGCTGTCTGAAAAGAGCCCAGTGCTCAGCTGTTATCCATGCTATCACGGGACACTGACTGGTGGGAAACCACGCATCCAGGTTGAATGCTCCTCGCCATGACTTCTGTTGAAGCTGTGGCGATGAGGAGGAGCTGGAGACGGTGGAACACTTTTTCTGCCATTGCCCTGGACTGGGCAGTAAAAGATTTCGGTTCTTAAGGTCACACTTTCCTGACGATGTATCTCAGCTCTCTGAATAGAGTCCAAAATATCTATTAAGGTTTATTCTGGCAGCCGAATGGCTTCCTCACCTATTATAGGGGACCTCTCAAGTGGGGAAGAGTGGTGAAATAGCTCATTCTAGCGGTATCGCACGTCAGTCCCAACTACCGCCCTAACCTAACCTAACCTAACTTAAGAGACCAATTGTATTTCAACTGTCTGCGTCACTAAGATGACGTGATTTTCAATATTATAGAAGTTGATGACTTCAAAATTTTAAGATGACTCTTCTGCTTATTTGTAAAAGTTTGAATAAGATAATTTCTAACAAAAGAAATATTTTTATTTTGTAAAGCTAGAAAAAAAGAAGATATTGATACGAAATCATTGCCCATAGTTACCAGAATGAGAAGATTTCCGATTTTCGAAACACTTTTAATTTAGTTGAATTTCGAAGTATGAATCAAAGATCAGACACCTCAGTCACAACCAAATTCTTCAAACCTTATTCTTCCAGCTCGCTTCTTCTTACCAAAACCACCTCCATTTTTCCCACAGTGTATTAACCTTATTTACTTAAGAGCAGCTTTTGGACAGCATATAAAAAGTAGAAGTGTTCATTAAAGCCAAAGCATATACAAAACACCGTTACTGACAGTATTGAGAAATTTCCAGTGAAAGTCTCTTATAATTATAACAACAAAAGTAGAGAGCACACAAAAAAAACGAAGAAGAAGACTTTTAATGCGCATAAATATAATAAGCTTCGGTTTAATTTGAAACGCTGAGAACGCGCCATGGCCATTTTTAGACAACGCGTCAGACGATTAGCAAATAACTTGCTTGCAGTTGTTGTCATCAACTGTTGCCAATTGTTGTCGTTGCCAATTGTTGTTGTAGCCGGTTGTTGTTGTTGCTGTTGCTGCCTCTACCGGCAGTTTAGCTTGTCAAATCAAAGTCGACGCGCCGCTGCTAGTTGTCAAAAGAGCCGCTAACACGTCGAAGATGATGCCAAGTGAAGTTACCATAACCAACGTCAGTTAAGTTGGTCGAGCTAGCTCAGCTACGTCATCATTGGCATGATCATCTTCAACGTCATAATGATCATCTTCAACAACTTGAACATCATCTTCATTATTATCGGCATCGGCACTGACGGGCATTCGATCTACAGCTTAAATCAGCAATGCGGTGAGACAACAATGATGCACAGTGAGAAAATGGGAAAAGTGTGAGTGGGTTGCGTATTTGAGCAGGTTGTAAGATGAAGATGTGAGACTTTGGAGCTTTTAGGAAAAGAGATGATTTAGTGAGGATTTGGTGGATTGCCAGAAAAGTCATCATCTTAAATCTTTGCGACAAATTTGGACCAATTCTTCACCAAAAACCCATTTTAGACAAATTCTTCATCTTTATGTAGTGCTTACTGTAAGTTATCATTGCAGCAATATCTCGAATTTTAAGCAGCTTGAAAAAGCAGGAAGAAAGACTTTGGAGCTTTCAGCAAAAAAAATAACTTAGTTAGGATTTTATAGATAGCCAGAAAAGTAATCATCTTAAATCTTTGCGACAAATGTCTACCGATTCTTCATCAAAAAGCCATTTTAGCTAAATTCTTCATCCTTATGAACTGCTTACTGTAAGTTATCTTTGCAGCAATATCTTGAATTCTAAGCGGCTTGAAAGAGCAAGTTAAAAGACTTTAGAGCTTTCAGGAAGAAAAAAAACTTATTTAGGATTTTGTAAATACACAGAAAAGTAATCATCTTAAATCTTTGCGACTAGGGGCGAACAATTCTACACCAAAAACCCGTTTTGGCTGAATTTTTCAACTGCATCAACGGCTTACTGTAAGTCATCTTTACAGCAACATCTCGAACTTTTTCCAACCCAAGTACCCACTTTTTCTCTCACTTTATTTAGATTATTTGCTAGAATGTTTGTGCCAGCCAAGCCGGGTATATGCGATCTGGGCTAACGCTACCTGGCTCCTTGCTTTACCATAATTGCCTCGGGACGCATTCAAAATGTCAAATTAAATGCAAATTATTTCACATTTGTCTTTTTGGCTTTGCCTTCTAAATTTCACTCCGCTCGCATCAAATTTGTTTTACATTTGACGGTCTGGCCCATGTCTGTCTATATGTCTGACATTTGGCTCTCTACCTGTGTTTGTCTTGGCCGCTACTTCATCATCTTGCTCTTTGGTATCGTCAGTCGACAAGAAAACCCATTAAAATACCATTAAAATTGGCCTTACTTTGAAATTTTTCTGCACTTTTGTGTCACTAATTTTCATAATCACAGTTAAGTAGCTTACGATCTTTTTTTTGGTTTGTTAGTTTTTGGTATTTTGGAAAATCAACTTGACGAAAACCTGTTGCCTAGTTTAATAAATTGTTAATTTTGCCTGGTTAATGGTTTTTTAAATATTATTTCAAAATATTCAGATAAGTGGAACAAAAATGTCGGTCATCTTGTTTATGCAGCTATTTTAAGAGGAAACAAATATTTGGCCTAGGTTCTATGGCATTTTAAGTAGAAATCTTAACACTTGATTGCTGCGCATAGAAAATCTTTTAGAGATAACATAAAATTGAAGTTAATTGGTATAATTATTTTAGAACTGCAATTACTGGATCTTGTAAAATTAGATTTTGTTTTTGTTAAAGTGCAATAATTGGACGTTTCCGTGATAGACAGCTGAAAACTTTAGCGGCGATAAAATGTCAACAGGAAATGTATTAATTTTTTTTTTGTTTTGTTTTATTTTTAATGGGAATTAAGTAAAATATTATTTATTTATCGTAGTTCGCGTAGTATTGCAACAGATTTGTTAGCAATTTTATAATTATGTGTGAATTTGTGAAATATACTAAATTATCTTTAAAATTAAGTTCTTAAATTTCGTAACGTTTATATAGAATAAAAACTCAATCGATGAGGAAACAATTTATTAATTAAAAATTCTTGATTATTTTTATAATTTTTAATTCTACACCCGATTAAATTTTAGTTTCATCTTTAGACTTAAAGCTTTAAGTTTTTCATCATTGTTTTTTTTTTTAACAAATAACATACAAATTTCATGACAGCTTATTTTTCAATTTAATCCAAACAAATCTAACAAATTACTATCATTAAATACAAATAAACAAAACTGGAAAGCATTTTATTAAACAAATCCGAAAAACGCATCCCCAATCAATCAAATTGAATGAGCATTGTTGGATTTAAAAAAATAAAAATAAAATAACAACAAAAATAATGCAACGATTGCATTTTTGTTTCCCCAATGCGAAAGCTAATTAAATACTACGAATTGCATTTTAAATGACTGGAAAAAAAATCTAAATAATTAACTACAGTGACGGATGCAGCTTGTAAGCGCCCAAGGGGCCGCATCGTGAAATACAATTTTATGGCATACCTTTAAATAGCTGATTATACATTTTTATTAACTAGTTAATTAATTAATTGTTTATTTATTTAAGATGTTAGATAAAATTTATATATAGAAAGAAGCGAAGTATGAAATATATCTATAAACTAATCTGTGGCTCACGAACGTTGGGCTTCCTAGAGATATGCATTTAGTCAAACGAAAGATTATTTTGTGAAATGAATTTAGTTCAAAACAAAGAAGTTGTAAAATACTTAAAAAAAATTAATTTTTTATGTGCTTCTCTTTTAAAACTAAGAAGTTCTTCTTACTTCTCCTTCTTTTTTTATGCTAACCGCTGATTTTCTGTAATTACGATAATGATCTTTCGCTTGTGCTATACGATATAATTGATTTATAGAAGATGAAGAATTGAAAGTAAACATGGGCCCTTCTGACTCTTGTGAGCTCATCCATTTAGATTTATCTAGCTGTTCCCTTATACGCTTAAAATGCACTTGCATTAACCTGCCTTTAAATTTGAATTTTGCGGCATAGTCCCACATAGCACAGTAAAGGAAAGCTCAAAAAGACGTGTATTGGAAAAAATAATTATTGAAATAAACTTTCAAGGATCGTTAGAGGCCTTGTTCTAAGCGTGCCACCGCTCTCTACCCACAAATAAGAAAACTCGGTGTTAGGCTTAGAATAAGGTCCCTAGCAACCCCTAAACGTTTTATCCCTTAAGTATTTTTTTCTTGATACTGTACTAACAAAAGATTTCATCATTGAGATTTACTTACTTTAGGGAAATTTCAAAAGTATTTATGGAACATAATGGAATAGAAACCAACTTAAGGAACTAAGTGGCATTGCATTAAAAATGAGTTTATGGAAATTTAAAATGTATTGATGGAACGTTATGGAATTAAACCAGCTTAAGAAACGAAATGGCATTGCATTAAAATTTAGCTAGAATATGATTTTTGGCATATAACTGAGAGATGCAGAAAAGTAGAATGAGCGAGCTAGAAATCCTTTACGATTGTTGAGTGAAACTCTTAAGCTTCTTGGTCACACGGTTTTTTGTATAAATCCGCCCCTGACCAGAAGCTTTAAGTCGAAACAAATGTGGCTTTCACTATTTCATAAATAGAGAGAATAATATGAGTCTCAAAAGAGATAGAAACAGTTGCAGAGCTGGTCAAATGCGGAAAAACTACCAAGTGAAAAAGCGCTATAAGCTCAATAAATGGGCCCTTGGGGCCCATGCTTTAATCCAGCCCTGCTTACACATATTCTAAATAAAATAATTGTTGCACAATCCATTAAACAGAAAGAGCAAGCCATATAGGTATGGCTACAGAAAGAGAGTGAGAGCTAAAGAGAGTGTGAGAGTTGAGTGAGCGAATTGTAAAGAGAGTAAAAATAAATATGAGTTTAATGATCTGCTAAAAAGAAAATTTGCTATACCGAAATTTGTTCTAAGATCAAAATATGAGTTATAAGAAAAGAAAAAAAAAACACAACATTTTATTTAAAGGACTCTTCTCTAGTAGGGATTCAGAAACTATATTAAATAAAACACGTTTAGTCGACGTTACATCGATGCTATGGGTGCGACATGATATAATCAACCGATTTTGATAAAATATTATACAGACCTTGATAACTCAAAAAAATTTTAATGGCTAAGTTGGAAAGGATGTCTTTATAAAAAATGAAATTTTCATATAAAGCTTTTGTTTTTAAAATGAAATATGTTTAATTTAAAAAAGTTCCTGTTGTTTTTACATATTTTCCCCTCATTTTTTTCGTAATCGATTAAACTTTGCTGCCATAAAAAATTGTGTGAAAAATGTCTTTTAAATATATAATTTTTGATCTTTTTGATTTTTTTATTGCATTAATTGTTGGTATAACTAGTCAAGAATATGTGGTCAAAATTTTAAAATAAAATTCGCATTATTCCCAATGCTATAAAGACTTACTCACCGCCCGGTCCGCAGTCGAAGCGTGCGATAGTTTCAAACGCGTTTTCTCGAAACGACTTGTTTTCAATTTGTGGGCATTCTAGCTTGAAAAGTTTTTGACCAATCGTTCTGACATTTGGTGTGAATATTCTTTATTCAATTCAAATCTAGATGAACCTAATTCTGGGATTATATGATTACTAAAAATATGTTTTTTAATGCAAAAAAGTTTCCTCCTTAATTTTAAATCGATTTTTTTCAAAAACTTTGCCAAAAATTAGGCGTTGAAGTCGTAAATTTGATACAAATATGTTGCAAGAAAATATATGTGAGTTTAGTAAAAAATGATCAAAATCAGCTTAGAAAAATCGGAGATAATTGCTTTAAAAAAAAACACTTTTCGGAATTTAAAAAAAATTCTCATTCATATGAAGTTTATCGTAATTATTACCAATTTTTTGAAGAAAATTATATTTTGAAAAAAAATTTAAAAAAAAATTGTAATCTATATTAATTTAAAAAAATGTAATGTATTTTTTTCCTAGGGATTGGTAGATTTCGAAAAAATTTTCTGGTTGTTTATTAATATCGGAGATAAAATGTCGAAATAATAGGAATTTTTGTAAAAAATTAAAAAAGTCAAACTTGTTTTATATTCAAGATGTTTTTTTTATTCACGTGCTTCGCAAAGTGGATCCAGACTTTAATTCGGCATCTTTTTGAAAGCTAATATTTGGTGCTACCAATATCAACAAACTGAATTTTTCATCTATTTTAAAACCGTATGTTTCGTTGCTAGCTAGACGAATTAAAATGAATTGAATTTGGCCGGATTAAAAAATTACACATTTTATACTTAAATAATATTTTAAATATTCTTTGATATTCTTAGATGTTGAAGTGTGTTTTTCCACAATAGTTCCACAAGTTTTAATCATAATAAAACAAAAAGGAATTAAAATGAATCGGCGAAATAGGTTCAAAAAGTACTCATTTTAAACTGAAATTTTCTACATATTCAATGATATTCTTATATTTTAATGGGTGTTTTTTAGGAGTTCCACAAATTTAAATTATAATAAAACAAAGAAATATATTTAAAATTACTCAAGAAAAAGCAACTATCAGTCTCATTCAGATAACAGATGGGTTGTCAGATAAAACAGTCTTGACAACTCAAAGTTGTGGACGTTAAAAAAAAAACACCCTTTATTTGTACCAACTTTAAGTTATATATTTATGTGCAAATATTTTATATTATTTTTATACAGAGTCAATCCAAAACGATTACTTTTTAATAGTTTCTGAGTAATAATAATAATTATATAGGGATGACTGCACTAAGACACTTAGAATCTATTCTACTGTCTACCAGTCCAATTCCCGAGATAAGCTTATTTAATGAGATAGTAGACATTATACATAACGATTCTTCGATCGCCAAATAGGAATGAGCCCCTACTCTTTAAAAGGGGCCTCCCACTTTAATTGTTCGATACAAAAAGACAATTTTTTTTATTTTTTTAAACCATTTATGCCATATGAACATGAAAAATCCCAAATGGCATAAAATAATATAAAATAAAACTCATGTCGAAAAGCGTTGAATAGTTAAAAGCTGCAAAATATGTGCGAAAATAACAGCAACAAAAACGCAGCAGCAACAACAACAACTATTGTAAAAACAACAATAACAATAATATAATATGCATGAGTTTCCACATAAGGCAAAAATTGCAAACGTCGGAACGTTTATTTATGTAAAGGTCAATTTGCAATATTTGCGCAAGGTTAGGCATCCAATGCATGTGTGTGAGTGGGACAGCTGCTTGTGGGCTGTTAATCGAGCGAAATGAATAATGATTAGCGGTACCGAAAGCTTATGCAACTGTAAAAATGAAAACAACAGCAGATTAAAACCGTTGCATTGAGCGCGCTCTCTCCCATCTCTCTTACTCTCTCTCAGCGCTTATCACTGACTAATCACAGTTAATAGGTTAGGAATAACTAACGAGTCTTTTACGAAAATGGCGACAACGTCACTTAAAACTGTAATGTAGATAAAAAATGGCGATTGACAGCTGACTGACTGACTGAAGCAGTGTTGAAAAACTTATTGGTGAAAACTATGTAAATGACATTAAAAGGCATTTCTGCTGACATTGTCAAGCGGATTAGCCAAAGCGGAGCGGTGGCGAAGAAAACTGCGGAAAAACTCAATGCTCACAACCTTGGCAAGTTTTCCAGTACGTAGTCGTATGTAGAATGTAGTTCTTTGGCTGCTTTTGACATTTGTCAAAACGTTTCTATTAGATTTGCTTTTGCTCTTGGCTTTTATTTTTTCTACTTTTTTTTCCTACACTTGCCTTCATTCAACGCTTGTCGCGTCATTTATGCAAATTCGTGTGGCATGTCAAATGAACGCGGTGGCAAGCTGCAGCAGCAGGTAAGTGTAAGCGTGTGGTGTGCTGTGCGCTGAGCCCTTCAGTTATTTGTGGCCAAAACGAGTGCACGAAACTAGAGAATGGAGGAGACGGAACAGCACGACTTTAATATACTCTATGTGATCAACTTAGTTTCCGTAATTTTCGAGCGATTTTGTTGAAATTTGGGAAAAAGCTGCGAAAATTACTTGTAAGTAGTTTTGGTAAAGTTATCAGTATTTTTGGTGAATGAGGTTTGGCTGTAAGCCGTGGAAAACTGATAACTTGGATTGGAAGGTGGGATAAGCCAAAAAGTGAAAAATATTTTTCTGTTATTAAGTGCAACTTGAGTCTGTGTGTCAGAAGGTGGAACAGCCCGATTTTAGTATACCTTTTAAACTGAACTTAGTTTGCTGTAATTTTCAATCGATTTTGTTGAAATTTAGAAAAAAGCTTCGACATTATTAGTAAGTTGTTTTGGTGAAGTGACTGTATTTTTGATGAAAAGGTTTGACTGTAAGTTGTGGAAGACTGTATCTTTAAGATGGGAACGTGGTATAAGCAAAATGTAAAAACAACGGTTCCTTTTGGGTAAACATGAGTCTGTGCAACGATTTATGTGACTCCAATATGAAAAGCCTGACTTTAATACACCTTATATACTGAACTTAGTTTCCACAGATTTCTAGCGATTTTGTTAAAATTTAGATAAATGCTTGAAAATTACTTGTAGGTAGTTTTAGTCAAGTTATAGCGTTTTTGGTAAAAAGGTTTGGCTGTAAGTCGTAGAGAACTGTCATCTTTGGATTGCAATAAGGTATAAATAATGAGTTAAAAATATTGTTTCTTCTTAAGTCCACTTGAGTCTGTGCGTCAATTTTGGTAACTTCGGTCGGAACAGCCCGACTTTTAATGCACCTTATATACTGAAGTTAGTTTCTATAGTTTTCTAACGATTTTGTTGAAATTTGGGAAAACGCTTAAAAAATTACTTGTAAGCTAGTTTTAGTCAAGTTATAGCAATTTTGGAAAAGAGGTTTGACTGTAAAACGTGGAAAGCTTCAAGTTTGGATTTGGAACATGATAGAGCCAAAAAGTTAAAAATTATATTTGCTTTTTAAGTGCACTTGAGTCTGTATGTCAGACAACTAGAACAGCCCGACTTTTATACAGCTTCTATACTGAACTCAGTTTGCGTAATTTTCAAGCGATTTTATTTAAATTTAGGAAAGATGCTTGAAAATTACTTGTAAGTACTTTTAATGAAGTTATTGTATTTTGGGTGTAGTGGGTTTGGCTGTAAACCGTGGAAAACTGTATCTTTGGATTGGAACATGGTGTTACCAGCAAGTAGAAAAAAACTACTTTTGTTTTGTAGAGTATACATGAGTCTGTCGTGACAAATTTGATGACTATTTTTTCAAGTAAAGGTGCGCTGAAGATTAGATAAACTTCTGAAATCGAAAATGCGTCACTTTTAAATTTTAACGCATAAAATCACAAAGGAAGCTCAAATTGCTAATCTCATTTATACGCTGCCTTTACTTGCTTAGTAATCAAAGAGAAGCCTTCATCGAGCTTTATGATTGTAATCGGAACTCTATTGAAACAATAAGTGGGTCAATTTTGAAAATTAAACCAAAGCAGAATGACGAACTGGTTCATATGACGCAGCTTTTGGAATATATTTTAAACTTCTGATTCATATGAGCTGGAAATTCAAGTCTTTCAAAACAGACAAAAGGGGGGGGGGGGGGGGGGGACTCTAATAGATATAGTCATATGAGTTGGAATTTCATGTCTTTGAGAAATCCCACAGAAACGAAGTATAGACGGATAAAGAGACAGGGAATATTTGAAAAATCATAAAGAGATAGATTAAACAGGTCAACATGGTTTAGTTATTGGAGATCTGATTTGCTGCAAAGAATTTGAATGCGGTCCGAATCCTATTACGGATTATGAGATATTTAAGGTTAAGCCCCGAAAAACTATGATTTTTGCTACTTTTCTACGGAGTGCAAAAAATGATTCTGGTCTGTCTCTCCAGTAACACTATTTAGTACCACTCTTTACCTTTTTACTTAAAGATTTCAAGAGATAAATAACAATTTTTTTTTTTTTTGCCTAGGTATGGATATTAGAAATTTATCACTTCGACGTCATTAGCATTTCACAGGTCTACAAATACCGGTGTTGGTCCATCAAGTTCGGGATTTTAAGATATTTGACATAATACCATAATACTATGTATAGCGATTAACTTATTTATTTCCTATTGGATTATAGCCTTAATTTTTAATAGACTGATTGCCAATATGAAAAATATAAATAAAAAAAGAAGATATTTGAGGTTATGTAAACCGAAAAATGAGCATTTTTTCTACTTTTGAGGTTATGTACAAGTTTTTGGTTTCCGCTGAGAAAAAATATGAATTCAGAAAATAAATTCTGAAATGAAAATTTTCAAGAGAACTTATACAGTAAAAAGTCTTGTCTTAAAGGCTTAATACAAATAGCCTTAATATATGTAGAGTGACCGACAATCGAAATAAATGTATTTAATATACTCTCTCTAAAACTCAATATAACCTCTAATCTACATTTATAGTGTATAAAAACTGTTATGTAAAAATAGCAACGCCCGCTTGGAAACGAAACTATGGCAAAAACGTGCCAAAACCGGCTGCCATTTTGACATTGTCAATAGAATGCAACACACACAGATACACACACGCACACACTCACACTCGCTCACATTGACTTATACACTCACAAGCATGCTCATTGATGTGCGCTGCATTTTGCCTTCAATTTTGATTGTATTGTATGGTAGTTTGTCAGGCCTTTTGAAGGTTGCATGCCGCACAATATAAGGGCGCATTATTGCATTGACAACAGACCCTGATGTTGGCAGTTAAGTAGTATGCATGTTTATAGGTATTATACGAGTATATAGGGTATTATGTAGGTGGGTGCGGGCTCAATATCAAGCCGCTCTCCGTCTCCGATACGCTCTTCGTTGTACAAACAAATGCCATTTATTGAACTGCAAGGTTGTCATTGAACAAAGTAATAGCCCGGCCATTAGATAATGTCAAGTTAATGTTAACAATTCGTTAATTAGGTAAGGCGGCAACAACAGTGACTTGTTTTATATACTTTAGTATATATGTATGGAGGTGCCCCATAACAATGTAACTGAAAGACATAAAAAGAGACAGTTCGGGGCTAGCTGTGAGTTGCAATATTTACCATTGGAAATGTGATTGATATATTGTATGGAAATATCGAAAACTAATGTGATTAAAATCTGCATTTCTGCCTGACCCTGGCTATAAAAAGTAGGGCACTTCTGCATGATAAATAAGTGTATATGTTTTGTACTGTTAAAAATCCAAAACCACGCCTTTTATGCTTTAAAATGTCAATACAAATTCATTTGTAAAGCAGATGATTTATATGCTCACAATCATTCAGTCAGTCTGGCACTTGTGCATTTTTGCCACGTTGTGCTCATAGAGATAAGATAAGCAAACAAAATATTTCTGCCTTTATAAATCTATTATATATAATTTAAAATTCATATAAAATTTTCTTTTTAAATTGCTAAAAATTTAATTCGCTACACTTCACAACTATCGCATACCTCGTGCCGACTCACGCGTTCATCTCTAACCAAAAGCCGCATGCAAGCTTTATTACAATGAATAGCGTATAAAGGGGCCAAAAAGGGAAAACAAAAATATAACAATTTAAAATATTTTCAGTTTTCACAACCTTTTAATATTATTGTTCTCGTTTTTTTTTTATTTTTGCAACATTTACGTAAAATGCCGGCCATATGGCAGTTAACTTTTCTATTATTGCTGTAAAACTTTTATTTGTTATAATTTTAACAGCTAAAAGGCAAACAAAACCGGTGCATTAAATTGCGAATGGGAAAGATATATATACACGAGTACATACATATAAAGAAATAAACGGCTGCATTATGCAACTTGTTGTTGTTGTTGAAACTTATTTATTTATGCAGCAACAACAAACATTTTTATAGTCAGCCATTTGATTTGCATTATATAAGACCGCTAGGGGGGCCACCAGACCCGTGCCCCAAAGGCGCCCTGCCACGCAAGTTGCACGCAAATTCAATCAAAAAAATCGGACAACTCCCCCAACAAAAGCAACAACTGCATTTTCACTTGATTTTCCGACAACTTTTCCTTGACTCTATCTCGACTTCATTGCCTTTTTTTGATTTTCACCTACTAGGGTAGGCTGTGGCGTAGTTTGTTTCTTAAAAGAGGGGGCTAAAATTAAGTTTAAAAATCGTAAGAAATTTAAATTATTTAAAAGAATTCATTTATGGAGTTTTTGAAATTTGTACTCCGCCTCTTATGACTTTAATGGTATTATATATGTTTTTTTATAATTTTATTTATTTATAATTTAATATTTATGATTTAAAAACTCTGTAGAAAGGAAATGCCTATTATTTAGGGAATCAAATGGAATTGAACAAAATTTAATGGAAATATTAAAATGAACTACCGAATCCTTTTTCTTTCGTACAGCTTTCTTTATGTATCTTATTTCGCCTTAACTACCAAATCCTTTCTCCTTCGTACAACTTTCTTTATATACCTATCTTATTTCGCCTTAATGCATCTTAATTTCGTTCTTCATTTACCTTTTTAATTTTTTTAATCTTTTTTAATTCTCCTTTTTTTTGTTTATCCTCTTTCACCTTTTTTTATTTTCTTTCATATTTTTTCATTTTTTTACATCTGCATTCATCTTCTTTTAGTTTCCTTTATAAGCTTTTATCACGTCTTTTCATAAAGCTTGATCATATTTTTCTTTTTCAACTTTGATCATCTTCTTTCATTTTCTTGCATCTTTTCGCATCTTGTTCATATTCTATCATCTTGTATCTTTTACTTTTATCTTCAATCCTCTGCTATCATCTTCTTTTATATTCGTTCATCTTCTTTCATGTTCATTCGTCTTCTTTTATATGCTTTCATCTCCGCCATCTTCTTTCATATTCCATAGCTCTTTTTTTTCTTCTTCCATTTTATTTTATCTTCGTTCAATTTTAAAATTCTTCTTTCATTTTCTTATATATTCTTCTCCCATCTTCCATCATCTTCTCTTATTTTATTACATTTTCATTCATCTCCTCTCACCTTCTTTCATCTACTTTTACCATCTTCCGTCAGGTTCTTTTGTCTCTTTCCTTTTTCATTCATCTTCGCTCACCTTCTTTTGATTTTATTTATCTTCTTAAATTTTTTTGTTCATCTTCTTTCATATTTTTTCATCTCCTTTTATCTACATTCATCTTTTTTCATTTTCTTTTATTTGCTTTAATTTTCCGTATTTTTTTTTCATATTCCTTAATCCTATTTTTTTCTCTTTCAACTACGATCATCTTTCATTTTCTTGCATCTTCTCACATCTTTTTCAGATTCTATAATTTTGTATAATTTGTTTTCATCCTCAATTCTCTTCTATCATCTTCTTTTATCATCCTTCAACTTATTTCATGTTTTTTTGTCTTTCTTCAAACGCGTAAATCTTCCTTCATCATTCATATTTCATTTCACTTTTTTCTCTTCTTGCATTTTATTTAATTTTCTTTCATCTTTATTTATCGTTCTTGCATTTTCTTACAACTTCTCCCACCTTTTTCATATTCTATCATCATGTATACTTTTCTTACATCTGATATCCTCTTCTTCCATCTTCTTTTATCTTCCTTCCTTCATATTCTTTCGTCTTTTCTTCATTCATTTCCATCTTCCTTCATCTTCTTTCATATTACTTTACCATTTTTCTCTTTTTCCATTTTCCATACCTTACCTCCTTCATCTTCTTCTTTTTTCTTATCTCACCTTCTATCATCTTTATTCGTTTCCATCTTCCTTCATCTTCTTTCATATTACTTTACCATTTTTCACTTTTTCCATTTTATTTATATTTTCTAGCATTTTATTTTATTTTCTTTCATTTTTTTACAACTTCTTTTCATCTTCCATTATTTTATTTTTTCATTTTCTTACATCTTTTGGCTTCTTTTTTCATATTCCTTAATTTTCTTTCATCTTCTCTTATCTTTTTCCATTTATCATTCATCTTCTTTTATCTTCTCTCTATATTCCATCATCATCTTTCATCTCCTCATTATTTATCTTTCATATCGTATTATTTGCTTTCATCTTTTTTAATCCTTATCATCTTCTTCCATCTTCTCTAATCTTTTTCCATTTTCATTCATCTGCTTTTATCTTCTCTCATATTCCATCATCTTTATTCATTTCATCTTCTCTCATTTTTTTTTTAGCATAACGTATTTTCTTTCATCTTCCTTAATCCTTATCACCTTCTTTTTTCTTCTCTTATCTTTTTCCATTTTCATTCTTCTTCTTTTATTTTCTCTCTTACCTCTATTATCATCTTTTATCAACTCCCATTTTTTTTCATATTGCATTATTTTCTTTCATCTTCTTCAATCCTTATCAGTCTTCTTCCATTTTCGCTTATCGTTTTCCATTTTCATTCATCTTCTTTTATCGTCTCTCACCTTTTATCATTTTATCATCTTCTCTCATCATCTCTCATCTTTTGCAATCTTGTTATAATGTTTCTTTCAGCTTCTTTCATGCTTATCATCTTTTTCCATATTCAATCATCTTTTTTTATCCTTATAACCTTCTTTTATCTTCTATCATCTTCCATCATCTTCTTTCTTCTTAAATCATCCTCCACACAATCTACATTCATTTCACAAATAAATTTTAAAAAGTCTTTCTTTTCCTAAATAAATGCACTTTTCAAACTTTAATACAGTTTTCGGTAGGCCCATGGCGTGATTGATCACCTAAATTCCAATCATCCCCCCGCTGCCTCCGCCATCGTCTGCTTCCTATCAACACCACTGACTGAAACCATTTATAATGGCGCATCGAACATTTGAACAAATGTGTTGAATGCATTTTCACATGGCAACTAGTAAAAGCGCATTGAATGCGGAAAATAAATTTTCATGTGAGAAGGCTTTTCAGTTTTGCAATTTGTTATGGCCAAGTGCTGGCTATTGTTGTTGTTGGTAGTTGTTTTTGTTGGTTGATTTGCTTGTAAATCGCTTACCAAATGTTTGCACATCATGTTTTATTTTTTCACTTGTTAGTTTTATATTGCAGTTCCATAAAGCTTACCTAGAAAGAAATAGAGAGAGATATATAATATTAGAATTTGTTTAGTTTGATTGATTGATTGATTGTTGTCGAATTGATGGCATGAAGATGTCAGTTATTATATTGTCTCAGCAAAGTAAAACAAACAATGGCATTATTCAATAAATACTCGTTGTGAATACATAATATTCAAATTGATTGCTTTTGTGACTTGGCTTAATTAATTTTTAAAAAGAATATGGGATATGAAAGCGGGTTAAAAGGTTGTAGAGAGCAACTCAAGAGAACGAAAGGCTAAAAATAGATTTTGGCTTAAATTTGGCGTAATATTTGAAAAGAATAAAGGTTTTATTTTTGGGTTTTAAAGGGAGGTAATTTATTTATAAAATACAGTTTTTCATAGTTCTTTGAAAAAAAAAAAAAAAACTGTGAATACACTTGAAGAGTTGCTTCAAATACAGCCTAAGCGAGCCGTGTGACGTCACAACGTCCGCAATGGTTCAGACGCATGGGAAACCAGTCTTTGTAACATAAGCTAAACTATATACAATTTTTTTATTTATTTACCCTAATTTTTTAAATATTTATTTATTAATTTAAATTTATATTTAAAAAATTAGCGTAAATAAATAAAAAAATTGTATATACTTTAGCTTATGTTACAAAGACTGGCTTTCCAGGCGCCTGAACCATTGCGGACGTTGTGACGTCACACGGCTCGCTTAGGCTGTATTTGCAGCAACACTACATCTGTAGACACGGTATTTTTTTCAAAGAACCAACCAATTAAATTTAGCTTAGTTAAGCTTAATAAATCTAGTGTCAAAATGTTTGACTCGCTTCATCTTACTCTATTGTTATACCCCAAGTCAAAATATCAACTAGACAATGTCAAATTAATTAATCATTACAAACTACAAACCTTATGTCAATCTTTTCAATCTTTTGTCGTTCTCTACATAATGTTTACTTACAACTTTTTAAAAGCCACTCAAGGGCTTAATCTTAATTTGAATCAAATAAACACAAAACCCACTTGAAAGTTTTCCCTAAATCCAAGTCATTAAACAAAATTTTTTTGAGTACAATTAATTGTAAAATTTAGACAACTTTAGTCCGGTTCACCTTGCCGAATAAAAAACTTATTATAAATATTTTCATGTTCCTCCAATATAAACTAATGTAAGCCATAACTCAATCATGACTGCTGTATTTTTTGGTATTTTTTTTTAAACAAAATTTTTTAAAAAAGAAATGCCTCAATTTGTTTGTGGTTCTTTTTCCTGATTTACAGCACAACGAAAACGTACACCGAAATACTGAAAAACTGAAATAAATTACATACAACTACAAAAACGAAAAACAAGCGCTCTTTTTTTTTTAATATAATTCACCTTGAAAAAAGACAAATAGGCAAAGAAACAAAAAAAAAAAATTGTATACAAAAAAAAATACATTTCAACAAACGAGCTCACGAAAAAAATTACGAAATTACAACGAAGTTGATAAATAAAGCTTTTGGGGGGGCCACCAATAGTTGCTGATAAATAAATTGAAATAAAATATGAAAATACATTTTAATTTCATATGAATTGTTTACATGGCCGCAAAAAAATGGTATACACTGAGCGAAAAAAGGGGTAAAAAGAGAGGAGAATTAAAAAAATACTTTAAAAAACTGCTTCATCTGGCATTTTTGCCCTTATGCCTCGCTGTTAGGGCCTTTCTGCTTATATGCGTTTTTATTACTCAATCACGTTTTTTGTAAACCAAATTTTTCTCGCAGTGTAGTAAAAAAAAAAACTCAAAAAACTGCTGCGTCTGGCATATTTGCCTTTTTGCTTCGTTGTTAGCGCATTTCTGCTCTTTTGCCTTTATTACTCAATCTCCCTTTTACTAAGCCAAATTTTTCTCGCTGTGTATGCGCATACATTTTTCAATATTAAAAAAGACATCGACACGCACAAGCTAGCTATACATAGAAGTGTACATATATACATATCTGCATATATACTCTTATATACATGATATACAAATGTTATATACATACCCAGCTGTAGAATAGCAACTTAATTTATGAAATTAACAAACAGCCAAAAAAATGTTTTGTACATATGTGTATATGTGTGCGTGTGTCTATGTCTATGTGCGTGTGTGTACATAAATAATAATAATATAAAAAAATACCCAAAAATACAACAACAATTATGCTGGGCCCTTTTTGTTGTTACAGCCTACGAGAATTTTTCATGTGTCGCCGAAATCGTCGAACAACAACAACAACAGCAACAAACATCGAAGGTGATAGCAGCTTGTGGGCTGCAGCGAGGGGGAGGGCGGCACGACGCCGACTGTAGCTGCCGCTGCTGTGTTGTTGTCGGTAATCAACCTTGAATTTGTTTATTTACACAAGCACACACTTCAACACATAGAAACGATACTCGCACACACTCTCATACACACGCACCTACACAGAAACTACTTGCTTAGGTATTGTATATATGTATATGTATGTGCTATCTGTGTTGCGGAAAAACGTGCCGCATTTAAAATAAAATTAGAGAAATAGAAACAACAAAAGTAGAAGAATTAAAGAAGAAGAATATTTAACAGACAGAACGCAGCATAAGTAAGTAAATGTAATGATAGAAATAAAAATAAAAGTTGTGTACTTAATATTTTTTATTTGAGTAATTTTTTTATTAAGTGTAACCGCCACAGCAGTGCCCAGTCATAAAATGCATAGACAAATAAAAAAATAAAAACTTTTTTTAAGCCCTTAACATATTTAATAGAAGAAAATGCTCCATAGGTCTAAAATACTTGGAAAAGCTTAATAAAAAAATGTGTAAAAAGTTGATTTGAGTACAAAAAATTTTAAGATAAAATTTAAAAAAAAAGTTCTCTTTTATTAAAAATAAAAGTTTTTTTACTGACACAAATTAAATAATATGCAGCAAATGGAAAATTTTTGCAGAAATTTAATCTGATTGATCTCATTAAAATGGTATGCAAATTTTAAATATAGTTTTAACAGAAAAAAAAAACAAAAAATTAAAATATTTTACCAAAGCCGCATGTAACTTAATTTTCTACAACATAAATAATATTAAATTTCATGTATAATTAAAAGCAATTATGAACATATAATATCATATTAGAAAAAAAAATTAAAATAATTTCTGTAATTTTTATTAAAAAAATTACAATAAAATTCACACACGTTAAAAATTAAAAAAAAAAAACTTTGGCAAAATCATTTTTTTTTGTACAAAATAAATTATATTTAGTATCGTTAATTTAAAACTTTAAGTAGATTTAATATTTTTTTAGTTTCATATTGCAAATCCACAAAAAAAAAAAAAAAAAATGTAAATAGATACATAGCTCGATTTTTTTTTCAAATTTAAAATCTACAAATTAAATATTTAATAAATGTATTTTTGCTAAAAACAATTTTAAATAGAAAAAAAAACTAAAAAAACAAATTTTTAATTTACAAAAAATTCCATTGATCTCAAGATACATTAATAAAAGTACTTTAAATTAGTTTATTTAAATATTTTAACACTAAATAAAAAATGCTAAAGGTCAACAAAAAAAATAATATTAAGTTCGATTTATATGAAGCAACAATGTTAAGCATCATGTAAAAAAAATTTTTTTTTTTATTTGGCAAAAAATATTAGACAGAAATTTATTAATAATAACTTTTCAAGCGACCTAGTGTACGTTGTAGGTCTTGACGAGTAGATCACGATAGTGTGTTTCAAAATTTTCTAACACCCCCAAAATCGCACGTTATTGCTTAAAAACCGTTTTTCGGGTACTGCGATTACTCCCACAATCACAACGTCGCCATTTTTCAACCGATTTTCGATTGCTTTACGGTTTTGGATATCTACTCGTCAAGACCTACAACGTACTAGTGTACGTGACTAGGTCACTTGAAAAGTTCTTTTATTTTTTTTGATTTTGTTGAACAGTGTAATTATTTAAAATTATTTCAGTTTAATAGCATAATGGAAGACCAAATTTGCAGGATCTACAAAATAAAAAAATGCATTTCTATTTATAAAAGGAATTTGAACTTTTTTAAAGTTTTCAAACTACGATTTTAAATATGTATTATTAAAAAATATGCCAAAGTATTTTTTTCTATCAGTATATTAATTTTTATAAATTGTATAATTCAAACTTTGTTAAATGTGTACATAATTAATTTATTATATTTTTAAAAGCATTTATAAAAATTGCTGCATAATAAAAATGTTAGTAATATAAGAGAAAACAAAATTTGCAGAATCTACAAAATAAATAATATTTAGAAAATTAATTTTTATTTTTTTTTTAAATTTTTAAGCTCAGTTTTTATTAGTTATATCAATGAAATATTTTTTTTTGCTTTTTAAATTTTATCATTAAAAAAATGTATCTTTACTACATTACTAATTTAAAAAAATGGCGAACGTAAAGTCGGGCGCGGACGACTTTATGATACCCTGTACTACTAGCTTGTAATAAAGTCCGATTTCTTCAAAAAATCCAAAAACAGAAGAATTTTTAAGCAAACATTTTTTTTTCGACCGATCATTCTTATGGGAGCTATATGATAAAGTCAACCGATTTCAATACAATTTGACACAATGCTTAAATACCTTAAAAAGGATCTGTATGCCGAATTTAGTTCAAATATCTTTACAAACACAAGAAACAACGAATTTTGTATAAAAAACGTGTTTTTGGACCGATTGGTCCTATGGGAGCTATATGATATAGTCCATCGATTTGGATTAAATTTGGTACAGTACTTAGGAACTATAAAATACTCACGAATGTCAAATTTGGTCCCAATATCTTAACAAACAAACGAAACACAACAAATTTTGTTCAAAAATCGATAGATAGGACCTATGGGAGCTATATGATATAGTCAACCGATTTTGTTTAAATTTGGCACATTGCTTAAGTGGTCTAAAAAATTTCCAAACGCCAAATCTGGTTAGGATATCTTTATTAAAAAACGAAATATAGCGAAAAGTTATTTTGGCCGATCGGTCCTATGGGAGCTATATGATATAGTCAACCGATTTCGATCAAATTTGGTACAGTGATTGGGAACTATAAAAAATTTTCGAATACCAAATTTGGTTACGATATCTTCATAAACAAACGAATTATTCATCTAAAACGTTTTTTTTTGTTGAGGTCGTCTCAAACACCCCCATGGGAGCTATATAATTTATCCCCGATATCAAAAAAATAAAATAAACTTGCCTCCTATGGAATAATATGGGATCTAATGTGAAAGTTTGGTAACTCTAGCTCTTACCATCTCTGAGATCTAGGCGTTTACACGGACAGACGGACATGGGTATATCGACTTCTCTATTCACCCTGATCATATTTTAGGTAACTTTGGGGTGTCTCCGACGTCTCCTTCTATATGTTACATACATTTTCGGCTTGCACAAACTTAATATACCCTTGGTACCATACGGTACAGGGTATAATTAAATATAGCGAATTTGGTATAAAAAAGTTATTTTGTACACCCTCTAAGTCTTCATGCTGTCAGAATTTTTTTTAAATCTATCTTTAATATTTTCCTGAAATCTTCGGAATTAACTGCAAACGACATTTTCCAATAATTTATTTTAATATAAATTTAAAGAATAAATGCTCTTGGCTTAAATGTATTAAAACAAATACTCCATTAATTAAATATTATAGTAATAATTAATAGCTTTACAATTAAGGCCGCTAAAGCTACAGCTAAAGTGAAAACTACTTTTTAATTTAAATATATTATGCCAACTATCAAAATTAATGTGACACAAGTGTCAACCAACATTCATTAAATAGTAATTTTAATATGTTAAATGAAATAAACATATTGAAATATGGTAAACTGGAATATCTCATTACAGCAATCGATATTATTCGATTATTTTACAATTCGTTTGACAGAAATCAAATGAAACGCATTTATGCGAACTATATTCCTGTTTTGGTCGCATAAACTGCATAATGATTGACATTTTAATTATTTATTGCATATTAAATTTTACATTTCAATAATAGACTACTTGGAAAAAAAACGTTAAGAGCTTATGGCCAAAATGGCGTATGAGTGTTGCCAACAACAAAACGCATGATATAACGCATACGCCATGTTGTTGCGAGTGCTTAAAGCCAACTTTTAATTATGCCGGCTAATTGCGTAAAATGTGTTAAAGCTGTAAATAAAGTTTATAGTTTTATGTTGGAAAATTGTATAATTAATAAAGAATACACCAAAATTAAAAGAAATAATAAAAAACATAAAATATGCTGCTGAAAAAGTTTTGCATTTATGATTTTTTAAGACTGCTTATGACGTTGATAAAGTTTAATGATTGACGCCATGCCTTGAATTTTAAATATTTTACCTTGAGCTGTGGCTTTTGTTTTTGGCCAAAAGATAAACAAAGTTGGGCGAATGAGCGATAAAAGCACGAAAATAAAAAATGTTTTAATAATAATAAAAACTAATGAATAGAAGCGGCACATAAAATAAATAAATATAGAAATATTTTTGGCGTTTTTAAATAAAGTTTAATCACGTGCAGCGCTTTTTTTATAGATATTCTTTGTACAGTAAAAGCTCGCAAAGTGGAACAATTTGATTACAGTCAATTTAGTTAAGGGAATATATTGCAACTTCCGCTTCCGCAGTTGGAAGGTTACAGCAACTAATTTGAAAATTTCTTTAATTAGAAAGAGTTAAACTATAAATCTTGTTTTTAAATTATTTTAAGGAAGAGAGGAAAGCGCTTTAGAATTTCGTCATTTCCAAGTCGACTAGACTAAAATAGTTGAAATAAATTAAATTAATTTACAATTTTTAAAACTTTGGGATTATTTTGGTATTTTGACTTAAAAATATTTTGAATTTTCGTATTAAAAACAAAATTATCTGGAAACGGTTACAATATTTTTACCCTGTACCGTATGTAACAAAGGGTATATTAAGTTTGTGCAAACCGAAAATGTACGAGGGGTATTCAAAAAGGAAGTTTCCCCAATTTTAAAATGAAGTACAAAACAATTTTTTGGTTACAAAATGAATATTTATTAATTATTTGACTCACAAACTATTTTTCTACATAGTCACCTTCGACTAGAATACATTTTTCGTATCTGTTATAGAGTTTAGCAAACCTTCTTTAAAAAAAGACGTGTCCTGTTTTTGGAGCCATAATTTGACAGATGTTTGGACTTCTTCGTTTGAAACAAGATGCTGCCCACTTGGTGCGAGATCCGGACAGTAGTTTGGGTGATCGAAAATTTCCCATTTGAATTTTTCCAATAAAGTTCTCGTTTTTTGAGCAGAATGAGGCCGTGCATTATCATGAAAGAGTACGATTTTTTTGGATAATTTTCCTGGAAGTTTTCGTCTGATGGCATTTTTAAGCTTATTTAAAACTTCGCAGTAACGATCCGCATTGATTGTTGTACCAGGTTCCAAAAATCAACCAACAAAACACCTAACGCAATTCACAATTGGACACGTTTTGCAATGATAGCTCCATGGTTGTTGTGTTTATACTGCTGAAAAAACTATTTTCGGTCACCAATACCAGTGCAGCTCTTATCGATAGACTCAACACTGATGTTGTGTTCAGTGCGAGGCCGCTAGATGGTGCACAAGAGACACGCCAGACAAGGGAAACTTCCTTTTTGAATACCCCTCGTATGTAACATATAGAAGGAGTCGTCGGAGACACCCCAAAGTTACCGAAAATATGATCAGGGTGAGTAGAGTAGTCGATATACCCATGTCCGTCCGTCCGTCCGTCTGTCCATCTATCCGTTTGAACGCCTAGATCTCAGAGATGGTAAGAGCTAGAGTAACCAAACTTTCACATTAGATCCCATATTATTCCATAGGAGACAAGTTTATTTTATTTTTTTTAATATCAGGGTTAAATTATATATGTAGCTCTCATAGGGGTGTTTCAGACAACCTCGAAAAAATTAAAAGTTTGAGATGAATGACTCGTTAGTTTATGAAGATATCGCAAGCAAATTTGGCATTCGAAAGTTTTTTAGTATACCCAAGCATTGTACTAAATTTGAACAAATTCGGTGGACTACATATATCATATAGCTCCCATAGGGCCGATCTTCCAAAAAATGGATTTTTGAACAAAATTTGATGTGTATCGTTTGTTTGTGAAGATATTGGAACTAAATTTGGCACTTGCCAGTTTTTTATAGGTTTTATCAAAATCGGAAGACTATATCATATAGCTCCTATAGGATGAATCGGTCCAAAAAAAACGTTTTTATACAAAACTCAATGTTTTTCGTTTGCTTGTAAAGATATTTGAACCAAATTCGTCTTTTAGATCTTTTTTAAGGTAACAAAGCACTGTGTTAAATTTGATCGAAATCGGTTGACTATATCATACAGCTCCCATGGGAACGATTGGTCAAAAAAAAATTGTTGCTTAAAAATTCTTGTTTTTGGTTTTTTATGAAGGAATCGAATTTTATTGCAAGCTCGTAGTACAGAGTATCCCAAAGTCGTCCGCGCCCGAATTTACGTACGCCATTTTTTTAATTATTTTTGTAAGGCTCATGTAAACACTTTTTAATTTTCACAATTATTAGCTTCTCATAGGGGAAAGCAGTTCGAACTTGGCATAAATTCCTTTAATCATATCTGAATAGCGTGTATTAAATGCAATAAAAATATTCTTTGGAAAAAAATTCAAATTTCGATTTTAAATTCTGTTGATGAACATATGATGTATAGAATTTAAATAATTCGCATCTATTTCTTCTTAATATATCTAAAGCTTTACCAACATATTAGAAATGGGATTAATTTTTTGTTAGAACTTATAAAATTAAAGACGATACTATTGCACTGTCCACACTTAAAAAAAAAAATATACTATATATAAATTTTTAGACTCATCGCTAGATATTCTTGTATACAGAAATAGGAGTCATTCGTTTTTCAACTAACTTTGTCAACTTAGTTCTTATGCTGGACTATTTCATTGTTATTTTTTGGAAGCATCTGGGCACACTATTGATAACCAAGCATCTGAGCAAAAAAAATGTTAGAACATTTTTAAAGCAAAATATTCTAAAAAAGCATTATTCTTTGCAAGCATCGGGGCACACAAGTCCTTACCAAGCATAAGAAAATGGTGCACTGAAAGAAGTTCATTGTTATTTTTTTTCAGGCATTTGGTCACACTTTTGTGAACTAAACATATCAGTAAAATTATTGTAAATCCAATATCAACTCATTTTATTTGTGAGAACGTTTGGCTCGTTAGAACAACAAACGCCACAGTGCAAAGCAGTGTAAAGCAGTGTGCACTTGGCATAAGTCACTAAACCAGAAATTTGTATCTTCAATGTTCATTAAACCCTTTAGCTCAGCTTTCATTAGGTAGCTTTGTCTGGTCAATGCACCCTGTGGCAAGTGCAGTAATAAATATTTGCTTTGATTTGTATTCGTGTTTTTTTTTTGTGTATATTTGCTGCTTGACAACTGACAACTAAATATCAATTAATGCTCGACTATGCGACTGCTTGAGTTATTTGCATTAATTTATTTGATTTACAATTGGGCTAAAGTGCAGTGCGTCAAAGCGTCAAGCAGAGTCAGAGGCAGTCAAAGGCAGGCGAGTCAGTCGAGTCAGTCATTCATTGCGTCAGTCATTCATGCCGTCAGTCTGTTATTTTTTTGTATCTTTTTTTTTGTTAGCTACTTGGCAACGTTTCAAAGTTCAAAGCGAATGCAAAACTCAACAGCAGCGGCAGCGACGTCGACGTAAGCCAAATTTGTAATTAATACGCAAAGTGTTTGGCCCAATTTATGTCCCCCCCAACAACAACACGCCCGTGTGGGGTTGTTTATATATAAAAGCAGCGTAGTCAGTCAAAGCTTTGAGGGGGGCGGAGGGCAGGGCAGCGAGCTACGCGGCAAAGTGGCTTAATTAATATGACAGTCTCTACGTTTATTGCAATTTTTATACCCTCTCGTTGTTGTTGTTGTTTTTGTTGTTGTTTGTATTTTTTTGCAGTTTGCATAACGGCAAACGAGATAAGAGCGCGAACGCGATTTTGTATCTACAGCTCTAGCACGTATCTCTTGCCAGTTGGCAGCTGCACACTTGAAAGCTACATACACATAGATACATACATAGATACACACATACATGCGATATGCATCTGAGCGTTTGTTTTGTGTTTGTTAACTAAAAATAAGCTTATTTATTGCTATTTTGTTTTGTCTTCCGTTGCATTGCAAATCAGTGGGCCAACTAGCCCGCCGCCCCTGCCACTCCCCCTACCTGCTGCTGCTGCTTTTTAGAGAGTGCTCGCTCGCTCGCTCTGGTCAACCCCAGCTCAATGCCAACGGCAGTTTTGCGCTTTAAGCTTTAAGTTTTGTATATTTTTTATTTTTTGTATCTATGAGATACATTTTGCTGCTGCGCTGCTACTGCAGCCGTTGTCATTGCTGCTGTCTCAGTTTTGAGTGGAAGCGAGACAGCGCGCTTTATAAAATTGGGTTATTAGGTCATGATTCAGTTCGACGCAAGCGACACAAAAACAACAACAACACTAATGCAACAGCAGCGCACTCGATTTGTATTTCAAGCCGACGTACTTGTAGATACAAAGCTATATATACATAAGTAGACTTTTTTGTATATGTTTAGCTACTGTTTATCGTTCGACTGATTTTTTTCTCCATTTTTTGTTGTTCCTACTTTGAATTGTTGTTATTGTTGTTGTTGCAGCCCAGTGTATATATATTTTTTTTTTTGTTCAATGTGTTTCTTTCTAATTGACTTCCCTCTTGACTAGAGCTTGACGCTTTTGTAACTAGCCATTTATTGTGTGGTTAGCCCGAATCTTTGCCTTTGTTGCCTGTCATCGATGTTGTCATTTTCATTGAAATTTTTCGACGTCTTTCGCCCCCCTTTGGCAACACTTGACACTAATTAGGCCAATCTTTTGTTTTCTTTGCCTTAGTTTGCTTTCTTCGTTTTGTATCTCAAAGTTTGCAGTCAGTCACTCTCCATCAAACTCAAATCAATTGCTAGAAAATTGTCGGAAAATAGAACATTTATACAGCTTAAGAGCAGCATATCACAAAATAAATATGCACAAATAAACTTGGCTAATATTTGTTTTTCTACTGGCAAATGTAAATAGGAAACAATTCGAGCTGCCAATAGTTTTTGTGCAAATAAACAGATTAATATGGAAAATATTTTAACAGGTTTTATAAGCTAAAAAGCTGATATGGAAAAATATTTGTGAAAATGTAGTTCAAGTGGAATTGTAATGGAAATAGCTTTAAGATAAACGTGGTCAAGCTAATTTCTAAGAGCTTGTGTCTCTTGGAAGCAAACAAGTTGGTCGGCAATGCTGCTGCAAGCTCTTTAATAGTTTAAGATACTTACAAATGGTTTTGGTGAAAATCTTTGTAAATCAAATACTAAAGGAAAAATAGAGGGTTAGACTTTGGGATAGGTGATGTTGCTTCATTAAAATTTTCCAAGTAATCTATCGGACTATTTTAAGTTAAACAATACCCCTAGGAAAATGAACCCATAGAGAAATGAAGAGCTCCATGCAAATGTTGAGCTCGTTAAGAGCTAGGACCATTCCGGGAAATCTATAAGTCAAGTGGGAAGCAAATCATATGCTAAACCTTATTCCAACTTGAAGATGCATTACAATTATTTTTTTCTTCACTTAGAAGTCCTCGAAGCTTCAGCCCTCTCCTCGACCTACTGTAAGCATTGCAACTCGCTTCCAGGGAGCTCTATCACAAATAACGTCACAGCTACTTGCTATCGGGCTATTTTAAGTTAAACTATACCCCTTGCAAAAATGAATCCATATCAAAATGGAGAGCTCCATGTAAACGTAAAGCTCATTAAGAGCTAGGACCATTCCAGGAAATCTAAGGCAAGTGGGAAGCAAATCATTGGCTAAATCTTATCATAACTTTAAGATGCATTAAAATTATTCTTTCATCTTGCCTTCAGAAGTCCTCGAAGCTACATCCCTCTCATCGACCTACTGTAAGCTTTGCAACTCGCTTCCAGGGATCTCAATCACAAACAATGTCACAGCTACTTGCTATCGGGTTATTTTAAGTTAAACAATACCCCTAGGAAAAATGGCTCCTTATCAAAATGGAGAGCTCCACGCAAATGTTGAGCTCGTTAAGATCTAGGACCATTCCAGGAAATCTAAAACTCAAGAGGGAAGCAAATCATAGGCTAAACCTAATCCTAACTCAAAGATGCATTACAATTATCTTTTCTTTTTAACTTCACATTCAAGCGCAAGTCCTCAAAAGTCCTTAAAGCAGCAAACCTGTACCCCGACCTTCTGAAACTCGCTTCCAGGCATCCTCATCAGAAATGAACTCCCAGCCACTTTCTCCTAACACAAATAAAATACTCGGGTTATAAAACAAAAAAAAGTCATTCCTGTTCAACTCGGCTAAGACCATTCCAGATAATTCTTTTCGTAGGGAATCTAAGTCAAGTGGGGAGCTAATAATTGGTTAAGCCTAATTCTGACTTTATTACAATTATATTTTCTTCTTAACTTCACATTCAAGGCAAGTCCTCAAAAGTCCTAAAAGCAGCAACCCTGCACCCCGACCTACTGTAAGCCTTCTGAAACTCTCTTCCAGGGACCCCCATCAGCAGTGACGTCATAGTCACTTGCTACTGCCACAAAATAAATACTCGGATTAACAAATAAAAATAAGTTTTTCCTGTTCAGCTCGGCTAAAATAAGATAACTTTTTTTTAGCAGGGAATCTATAAGTCAAGGGAGCAAATCATAGGCTAAGCCCAACTCTGACTTTCATTCATTGTGTGGCCATGACAACCCGTTCTCGGGTTACGGCCGACCTCAACAGCTCTCGCCAGGCTCCTCTGAATTGCGCGCGCCTTCTCCAATTTTAAAAATATCAAGGGAGGATAGGTTCTCCGCCACTTGATCTTTCCATCGAAGTCGTGGTCGTCCCCTTCGTCTTCCTTCGCTTCGACTTTCGCTTAGAATACCTTTTTCGCTAGAGCATCCGGACCCTCAATAGGGAAGGTGCCTCTATCGAGCCGGCGGATGCCCTCGAAAAATTTAAGGCTGATTTAACCGCCATCCAAGAAATAAGACGGATAGGACAAGGTTGCTCTAAGCAAACAAACTGCGATATATACTATAGCTGCCATGCCGAGAGGTGCGAATTCGGATGCGGATTCTTAGTCAGCCGGAGACTTCGTCACCACGTCTCTAGATTCACTCTTGTATGTGAACGGCTGGCTACAATCCGTGTCACGGCTGGATTTTTCAAACTCAGCCTAATTTGCGCGCACGCCCCGATGGAAGAAAAGGACGACGCTACGCGAGACTTGAGGATACATACGACCGTTGGCCAACCCACGAAGTGATCATCCTCGAGGATTTCAACAAGGTTGGACGTGAACGCACCTTTAACCCCACAGTTGGTCTGGTCAGCCTTCACAAGACCACCTCGAACAACGGTCTCAGGCTGATCGATTTCGCCGCGGCGCGAAACATGGCAGTGAGTAGCACCAGATTTAAGCACCTCGACATCCACAAGGCCATGTGGCTGTCCCCTGATCAAAAAACGCGTAACCAAATTGATCACGTTGTGATCGACAGAAGGCATGATTCAAGCGTGCTGCACGTGCATACTTTCCGCGGAGTAATGATGTTGGCGGAATTTGGGCGCACATATCCCACTCCATGCGTTCTACCACTGAAGAAACCATTGGGTTCAATGGTATGACGAGGAGTGTCGCGAGGCAACTGTCGCTGCAGTCTGTTGGAAAATTACAGGGAGAAGAGGAAGCAAGAGAGACGCCTTTTTAGACGGAAGAAACGGCAGCAAGAAAAGCGCAAACGTGAGGATCTCGAGAAGTTACGGGAAAGAAATGACTCTCGAAAATTCTATCAATAAGTATAAAGTATGACGCAAGGTTTCAAGTCCGGATCATCAAACTGCCAAGAAGGCGATGGAAATTTGGTGACAGATACGCAGTGTACGCTGAGGTTATGGAGGGAACATTTCTCCAAGCTACTTGCAGTGGACGACGCCACAAATCTCGCCTTTTGAAAAAACAACTCTCACTTTATTATAATAATTTTTTCATCTTGACTTCCCATCCAAGGTCAAATCCTAAAAAGTCCTTGCAAGCCTTTTTAAGCTCGCTATTCGTGATCCCCTTCAGAAATAAACACTGAGGTCAACAAACAAAATGGAGTCATTTCTGTGACTAAATCTCACTAAACCTTCTTTTTTTGAGATGCAATGCTAGCGAAAAGTTTTTACAAGTTATCGGCAACATTCTCCATTTTCTAAAATCTGCACAAAATATATAAAAACATAAAGAATTGTTTTTCTATTTTTTTAATTTTTTCTTATAATTTTTTTAACATTTGTTCTACATTTGTATTACACATTTTTCATCAAAGGCGTCTTCTGTGCCAAATTTTTCTTCATGGTCTATCAAAAGCGGGCATGTGTATGTGCGTGTGTGTGTGTCTTGGTGTGTGCCATTGACCAACATTTTCTCGAGATGAACTGAGGACAACATGGGCCATAAATTTCAATCAAAATTCTGCCTGTAAGCAATTAAATTGCTCAACTTTTTGGTAAGACAACGTCAAAAATTGTTGACAGATCGCTGTGTGAAATTTTTTGAAGCCAATAATAATATAAATTTTAAATAAAAAATTAAAAAAGAAACACCTCCAAATAATGACAACATAAAAACAAATATAGAATTTGTAAGGTAAACGGTGGGAGTTGTCTAACAAATATTAAACAAAAGCTGTTAAAATATCTTTGAAGTTGAAATTTTTTAATATTTGTTAAGCTAAATTTGCAAATCATTTGGTAGAGGCTTTAAAAAGAATCAAAGATTTTTAAAAGTATTAAATTATTTTTTAAATTTCAATAAATAAAAACTCGCTATCCATAAATTTAATTTATGCCTACTTTAAACCTATTAACCGCTCAAAGCTAAGCAGCTAAGCGGAGGCTTTAAACAAAAAAGCTCGTACAACGTGGCGCATACGTAATATCTTCAAATCGGCTCAAAGCCTAAATATTACCATACCAATTGGTTTTAAATTGATCTGCCACATAAATATGATTTAAATTTCAAATATTTTGTAATAAATTCAGCTTAAAAGCCAACAAAAAAATTAAACGTTAAATAATTTTAAGCCAATATTTGTCTAATTTCGGTGGGCGAAAAATAATTATTTTTAGTTTACGCATTGGCATTGATTTACATTAGTCTTAGTGAGTATCTGTGTATGACATGCAACATTGTAACAGTGACACAAAATGAATTTGTTACTAAATTTAAACAAGTCAACAACAATTACGACCACAAAACCAATTGGCATTGCTAATATAATGAAGGCGTGGTCGAGGGAGGGTGATAGTCGCGAGGGCGGCATTTGCGGTGACGTTCGTTGTGATTTGTTTGTTGTAGTTGTTGCTATTGTTGTTGTTGTTTGTGCGATATTGTTGCTATGACTTACTTTGAATTCTGTTTTCTGTGACAAGGCGAGGCGCTAATTTTGTTTACTTTGGCTGACTCAATGACTCCTATTTGTCAGAGCAGTGCAGCCAAGCATACAGAGAGCAAGCGAGAGAGCACGACAGAAAGCAGAGTTGCAATCAAAATGACATAAATTTTTGCACTCTTGTTGGAATACTCTATAAGTTGCAGGGAATAGGAGCATGCTACGATTTTAAAGCGGTTAGAGACCGTATTGAGGAAAATCCCATCTTTATTTTTTTTTAACGATAAGACTTTTGATATAGCTAAAAAGCTTTTTTTTGTTTATTTGATCAGCTGTTTTAAGGAAAATTTTCAAATATGTAATACAATAAATTAAAAAAATTTGTATATTTTAATTAAAAAAATTATTTTTGTATTTCAAAATAATTTTTGTAAATATTTAACAAAATATGATTATATCTGAGTAAATTAAAATGCGAAATAATATTTAAAAAAAATGTAATAAAGTATTATATCAAAACAAATTTAAAATAATTAAAATATAACCAATAAGATTATATTAAAATAATCGTTTTCTGATACATTTTTAGTTTTTTCTGGATGATCTTTAAACTATAGCTTCGTTGCATTTTGATCGAAAGTGAATTATTAAAGAAGCTGAAATAGTCAGTCCCATATTTTGAAATAAGACAAACGATTTGTAAAATGGGGAACTAAAGATATAAAATATAAAAAAGATTATAAACAAAAATCTAGTTTAGTTATTAGTGACCTCCTTTTGTAAAGATTTAATAAATGTATTCTGAGATATGAACATTATAAAAAGTTTTTATGGAAGATTTTACAAAAGACACACTTATTTATATTTAACATTTATATTTAATATTGTAACTTTAAAAAATTAAAACAGAAAATTTAGAATTAAAAAACAAAAATCTTAATCTTTTTTTTAATAGAATTAAACAAAAACAAAATGTTGACCAGTTTTTAATATATAGTAATTTTTAAAGTTTTTTGGTTTAATTTTCAAAAAGTAATTTTACAATTAATAATTTTATTTTAATTTTTAACAAAACTTTTAAAATTTATTGTAAATAATTTTTTAAATTATGTTTAATTTAAATTAATTTTTATAGAATTTTTTTTAATTTTTTAAAATAATTTTTAATTTTAATTAATTTTTATGTACAAATTTTTTCCCATTTTCTTAAATAATTTTTAATTTTTATATACACATTTTTTCCAGTTTTCTCAAATAATTTTTAATTTTAATCAATTTTTAACTATAATTTTTTTCTAGTTTTCTCTAATAATTTTAATAATTTGTATGTGATCATTTGTTTTTAAAATCGCAAGATTTTACCTTAATTTCACCTTAATTAATTTTGAATGAACATCCTTTGTATAAAAAAAGTAATTTTTTAGAAAGGAAAAATATATTTTATAAATATTATTTTATTATATAAATAACAAAATTATTTGTAAAATCCAAAGATTTTTATTTATAATTAAGTGAATAATTTAAAAAAATGTACAAGAATGGCTTCCTTGAACAAAAATATTTATTTCAGCTCAATTCATTTTGAAAGAACTAGTTTTGTATGCAGGAAACTAACTTCTAAGAATAAAAAAATAATGCTAAGATCTTGAAAGATTTTAGAAAGAATACTATTTTTTAAATCCAAAGATTTTTTTTCATGTTTATATAAAATGAATAATTTTAAAAAATTTACAAGAATTGCTTGCTTAACCAAAAATTTTAAATTCAGCTCAATACATTTTCGATCATAATTATCATACCAAATTTACCAAATTTTAGATAGATGGATAAAAAAAATTTAGGGAAAAACTTGGTATTATGGACAGAAACTATCTTTTTAGAAAGCTTGAAATCGAATCACAATAAAACTATATTATCGAAATACTAGCTGATAGAGCTCTTTCAAAAAATCTTATGTAAAATCATCAAAAATTTAACTAAATTCATATTTTTTAAGAGCATCCAAGCTTTGTTGCTCCAAAAGTTAAGCTTTCGGCTATGCTGTTGCTATGGCGGCTGTTTCTCTTATTTCGTTTGCTTTTTTTTTTGAGATTTTTTTTATGTTTTTGGGATATTTTGGTTGCACATAGACATAGACGACGCTGCAGCATGACACACTTTGTAGTCTGTAGCAGTTGCCACCGTCGCCGCCAACTCGTCTAAAGGTGGCCCAGCCAAATGCCGGCGGTCGCGCTGGCGGCTACGCAATATTTTTTACTTATTTATGCTTTACACACAAATCTATGTCATAATTTTGCCACTGAAGTTGTTGCTTACATTTGCATGCCGCCATTGCAAAAGAAACAAATTATTCAAAGTTTTGCCAGTATGCAAAAGTTGAGCGAGAAGTTTTGCGATATTAGAAACGGAATCCGTCCGTTGCTGGGGCTGGCAAATTTCAAATATTACTACGTCCTACTCCAAATGCTCCCATTTTGACAGCGCCTTCTGTTTGACCCATTTCGTGCTTATATTTTGGCTTGGCAACGCTGTGAGTTAAGTTTGCTTAACGATAAACACACAACACACACACAGAGACATATGCGAAAATGTCAGCAATAGACGCCATTTTGTATTGGAAGCCAGGACAACTCTAAGGAGCAGGGTAGTCAACAAATGTTGGCAAGCGCTTAAATAGGTCAACTGTGCACAACAACACCAACACACACAAACACCAACACACGTTAAGCTGTGTGTGTGTGTGTGTGTTTGTGTTACCGTTAGCTACTATTTGGTAGCTGTACAAAACTACCGTTATTGGCCACATGCCAGCGTTGCCACATCGTTGGCTTTGGGTCAACTGCATTTGCCGGCTTTTTTATTTAGTTTTCTTTACTCTATTTTTTTGTGTTTTTCTTTTCTTTTTTAATTCTTTGTGTGTTTTTGTTTTGCTACAGCGAAAGTGCTCTACAAAATGGTTTGCATATAATATGTCCCAAGTGCCTGGCTTGGGTACAGTTTGCTCGCTCTCTAAGCCTTCTAAGTAATTTGGTGCTTTTGGAGCAAAGTAAGTGTAAGCCAAGTTAACTAATGATTTGACCTATATTTGAGATTTTTCAAAGTAATTATGTTTATTATTTAATGCTGATTGAGCAGGAAGTTAAAAATACCAAAAAAAAAGAGTTTTAAGAATTTCTGAAGGCAAACGATGTGTAACTATATTGAGGATTGGGTTGGAAATTTGATTCCTTTTTTAGAGCAGGCCATTTTGTAAGTCGATGTCTTTCATTTTAATGATAGTTAAAAATGAAATTATTATAATATTCATTCCTAGATTGATTTTGCGAAAAATTCCGATAATTTATCGAATTAACGATAACTGAATATTAAGGTGGTCTTTCCTGTGACAAGACATATTTTGAAAAAATGTTTGTAATGAAAATCAAATAATTTTTCTTTTAATTTTTATACATTTCAAACATTTTTTTTTCAAAATTGCTTTAAATAAAATAAATCAAATAAATAATTGGATTTTGAAATGATTTTTTTTTTGTTTACGTCATTTTTCGTTTATTTTATATTTTTAGATCTACAACTTTGCTCCCGCCGTTTTCCAAAAGATGGCGCTAGTAGCCAGTAATAGTTCAAATAAATAAATCACAGCTGTTTTCCATCAGTTTTGACATCGATAAATATAACCTTACATCGATATTAGTTAATTTTTGTTTGCGTCATATAGTTACACTTAATTAAATATGTCAACTTATAAACCGAATTCACGTCATTTGCGGGAGATTTTACTTTTTCATTTCAACATGAAAAAATCGGCGGCTGAGGCTCATCGGGTTATTTCAAGTACTTATGGTGATGATACTATTAGTGAAAGAACGTATCGCGAGTGGTTCCAGCGCTTTAAAAGCGGTGATTTTGTTGTTGAAGATCGGCATAGCGGTGGCAGAGAAAAAACTTTTGAAGATGATGAACTGGAGGCTTTACTTAATGAAGACTCGGCCAAACTCAAGAACAGCTAGCAAAATCATTGGGAGTAACTCAGCAAGCAGTATCAAAACGCCTGGAACAGCTGGGGATGATCCAAAAACAAGGATACTGGGTACCGTATCAGTTGAAACCAAGAGATGTTGAGCGACGTTTATTTGCTTGTGAACAGCTGCTTGAAAGACAAAAACGAAAAGGATTTCTTCATCGTATTGTTACTGGGGACGAAAAATGGGTGCACTACGACAACCCTAAGCGACGCACATCATGGGGATTGCCCGGCCACACTCCTACGGCGACACCTCGACAGAATATTCACGGATCCAAGGTCATGTTGTGTATTTGGTGGGATCAGCTTGGCGTAATTTATTATGAGCTGCTAAAACCTTCTGAAAAAATTACTGGTGCACTATCGAAGCAATTAATGCGTTTGAGTCGGGCATTAAAAGCAAAACGGCCGCAATACGCTGATAGACACGAAAAAGTAATTTTGCAACACGACAATGCTCGACCTCACGTGGCGAAAGTAGTCAAGACGTACCTCGAAACACTGAAATGGGAAATTCTACCTCACCCGCCATACTCTCCAGATGTTGCTCCATCTGATTACCATTTATTTAGGTCGATGGCACACGGCCTGGCGGGCCAGTGCTTCGATTCTTTTGAAAAAGTGAAAGAATGGATCGATTCTTGGATCTTATCAAAGGATGAAGAATTTTTCCGACGCGGGATTCGTTTGTTGCCTGAAAGATGGGCCAAAGTAGTGGAAAGTGACGGACAATACTTGAAACATAAATAAGATACCATTTTTTTTATATAATTTTTAAAATTAAAAAAAAACGGCGGGAGCAAAGTTGTAGGCAATACTGAACAATATCCTATCTTATCCTTATAAAATTATGATATAAGATACTAAATCGTTACTGTATTAAATACTGGGAACAAAGAAATTCTTTTGAGCTTAATATTTTGTTTTTCAACTTTGGGGTCTTACTTGACGCCTAAATTGCATATCGATGAACCACATTAAATCCAGGAATAATATCAAACGTAGAGAGGCCGAGAAAGTAATGAGAAGTTTCGGAATGGAAGCTTTTTATATTTCTTCTTCTAATTCTATCCTACAGCCAAATTTAATGTAAGGGAAAAAAAATTCGCATGGGTTTCTCTGAAATTTTTTATACCAAAAGCAAGCCAGTTTTATGTAAATGGACCACCCTATATTAATTAAAAGCAATTACATTTTTAAAATAAATTTTGCTTAGTTTACACTTTTAAATCTCACCGCATCTCTAAAAGATGCAAAATTCCTTAAAAACAAACTTTTCTAGACATAAATGTTGCAATTCCAGTTGCCTTATCCCTTACATTTTTTATGTTGCAGCACCTTTGGGCCATCCTTCAGCTAATGCTATAATTTACCGCACATATCAATAATACATCCCAAATACTCTGAAGTACTTTTTTTCTAAACAGCTTTAATTGTAATTAGTAGCCAGGTCTGGTTCGTAACACATTTCATCATCTACGTCGTCACCGTTGAAGATTTAATGGTCAATAAACTTGCCATTAACAGCGTCAAGCAAAGGGCAAAATTCGTTTTGGCCATATTCTTCAGGTTAATAAGCGGCTGCTGTCGACATCTTCGTCGCCGTCGTCGCCATCTCCGTCAGCCGGCCAATGTCTCATGTCATTTGCTCTGGGTTTGTTTTAGGTTTGGTTCTGGGTTTTGGGTTGGGTTGCTTGACCGACAATGCCACCGGCGTGTTCTGGAGCCAATGACGAAACCCTTTTTGTTGTTGTTGTTGTTGCTGTATGCTGGCTCCCGTTTTATGACTAACCTTCTCGCTCTAACGTACGCTTTATAAATAAATTAAATCTGACACGCATTTGAGTCTGAGTTTTATTTCACTTATTTTATGGATATTTCTTTTTTGGTCTTTTTCTCCTTTTTTTGGCTGAATTTTTTTTTTTTTGTTATATGGTTTCTGTTTTTATCGTCTCGTTTTTGTGCGCTGTCTGTTCTCGGTTACGTGTGTGTAATTGTGCGTATGCCTGTGTGCGCTTGTATGTGTGCTTGTCTGTCAAAGAGAATCCCCAAAAAAAGAAAAAAAAAAACACAAAAATTGGATTCAAATTACGGTTTTAGGCTTCGTTGGAAGCGACGCCACCTAAGAAAAATACACCAACATGCTCAAGCATAGAAGCGCAGACTAAGAGAGAGCGCAAGAGAGCGCGACAGACAAAGTTCATTTGCCTCTGGCGGCGCTACCCTCCTCAATCTAACCACGACTCCAGCCAGCCAGACAGAGCCAGTTTGTTGACCTTCAACGAGGGCGAGAGAGCGCTCGAAACAAAACAAAAGCCGGCACAGACAGGATCACCTGTTGCAGCAGCTGCTGTTAAAAATATATAAACACTGCGAGAGAGAGCCGCTGAACCCTGCTCAAAATCTCGCTCACGCTCTCTCTCAAGGTCTGTGTGGAAAGGAAACCCCCACTTTGATTGCAAGCAAGACGAAAACCAGAACGTCTTGGAATTTTTTTGGAAATTATAGGAGGCATACCTGTGGTTAAAGGAGTTTTTATTTTTTTTTTTGTGGGATAGCTATCCCAAGTTTCTGCTTTAGCGATTTAAAGAGCAACGGCAGCATTAAACTGACACCAGCTGAAATCATTTTGAAGTAACAGAACCATTTTATGGCTAAAGAAAAGTTAAATACTGTTTAAGCCAGATGCATGTGGTTAATAAACTTCTAAGCCAGCTTAATGATTTGAGTTTCGGCTCATAAAAAATTAAAAATATTATCGTTCTATCATTAAATGAGCATAATTTTAATTATGCAACTAAAATAATTAGTTGGTTCAAATGTTAACAGTAAGGCTGTTAAGCCGTTAAAACTGTTTATTTTTATGAACTGGTCACACTAAAAAATTAATGCATGTAAGGTTGGTTGCCTGCTTCGTTAGAAAAAATCTATTTTTATGCATCTTTGCCTACAGATGAGTCCATTGATTAATTTAACTATTCTGACAGCTTGAATTCGATATTCGATTTTTTCCGAAATATGTATATTTAATATCGATTTTGACGCAGCCTGCAAAATTTCGTATGTAATGAAAAACTTTCTATAAAAAACGGTAGTTGTCGCATACCCTGGGATCGACTTTCTTGAGGACAGAACAGGACAGTCCACACTAAGATTCCCATCATGGGTCATGTTCTTCTCTGAACGAGGTGGTTGTCAAACGCCTTATGGTCACCCTTCTTCAGAACAGGAGAGAAAAAACTATGACTTCAGTCAGGGAGCATGTTCTTCTTTGGACATATTCTGCAAAGCTTATTGCCGTCAATCTTAAACAATTCTACAATCAAACTGTCGGCACGGGCAGCTCTGTTGTTCGTGAGCCGCTTGAGGGCAACCCAGACTTCCTGGCTAGGCGGCGGTCCATCAAAGCCATCATTAATGATTGGGGGCGTCGAAATTTAACTCCGATGTTGTTAGTAGTCGTCATCACCTGACAGTAAGATGGAGTAATGGTGTGCCCTCCATAATCTTATTGCACCCTATTTATCAATTTTGAGATTTCCTTCAGCACGTCTACGCGAAGATGCTACGGTACTTAATTCATGGCTGAGTATCTTAGCTTCTTGAAAAAACCTTCTACCTTAAATCTTACTACAGCAAATCTCAATATTTTCACGTTCCCTCATTGTCTTCTCCCATTTCTTAACGCCAAAAAAGCGCATCTTCTGCCTACTCATCATTTACACACTCTGTTGATAAGAGGCGTCTGGACCGTAGGGAGAAAATCCGCGCCCTTGAAAAATTAAACCGGCCACTCTTTAGCACGAATCACGACAGTTAGATAGTTATTATACCGAGCTCCTGGGAAAACTCCAGGCCCGGGGGAATGTATCCCTTCCCCCACACATATCGGCATTAGCAAGCGTTCTTTGGTAAAGGGGCTTCGCGACACCCCTTTCACTTTGCTGAGTGCTAGTAGAAGAATCTGGGGGGTCACCTTTTTTAGAATATGTATTAAGTCGGGAGGGTACAAAAATTGTTGGTACTCGTTTTTTCTTTACACAATATTTCCCGATACATTTTCGTAAAAAAAGGGGGGCTGTGCTACACGGTATAGGGTGCTTTATTTTTAGGAATACTAGCAATGTTTCGCTAGATTTCTAAGCTAGCTTGTGGAAAGTATCGTACAGCAAAGGACAATAGTCCTAGTTTGTACTCTATAAGATCCTTCTGCGTTCTTATAGGTTCTTAACTTGGCGGTTTAACGAAAACCAATAGCTTCTAAGTGTATATACAACACAGATGAATTTAGAAAAATCCTAAAATGAGTGTGCTCTTAACTATAGGTACTTCAACTAACGATCTATTTTACCAATACTGGAACCAAGACAAACAAAATAACCTCAAACAATTTATCAGCTCAAATAGGTAATTTCATCATTTTGATGAAATACTTTAGCTGACAATGTCTTCCCGCTCAGCTTGAATCATCTCACAATTTCTCCGCTTTACAATTTCTCCCAAATGTTTTATATTTCACCAGCTAAAGAAATTGTCTGCTTGGGAAGGCAAACATTTCTCTTAGGTGCGCTTGCTCATCATGGTCAGATTTTCGTTTGACCCTCTTCAATAGTTGGAAGCAAACCCATGACGTTGACACATTCTATAGAACCCAGTTGTAGTAGTTGTGTGTATTACTCATGTACCTTCGGAATTCTGACTGTTGATCCCAACGCCCATTTGTTGGTTTGGCACGTTTTGTGGCGTCGTTTTTCGAATAAAATTATGCATAATATACACCGTAGATTCATACCCAAGACCTCAATACAAATGCATCTACGCGCCGGT
Organism: Chymomyza amoena; assembly: GCA_037043745.1. NCBI lineage: Eukaryota > Metazoa > Arthropoda > Insecta > Diptera > Drosophilidae > Chymomyza > Chymomyza amoena. The sequence goes on along the minus strand of JBAMAX010001404.1, from coordinate 8,554 downwards.
ATCTGTGTGAGATTGTAAATAAGTATGTATCTGTGTGTGTGTGTGTGTACGATTTTGCGTTTTGTTTATACGCCCATTTCGGTTATTCAACTTTCGGGAACGACCGAGCCATTGATCCCGTTTGACTCTTCCAAACTGTTTGTCTTGTATATATGGAAAAAGAAAAAAAAAAAGCAACAAAAACAAAAACAACATCATATAATGTTTGTTTCAGTTTTGTTTCGGCTTCTGTTTATATTATTTCGGCAGGGGAACAAACGCATTTACATATGACCGAATCAATTGTACATACAAATTTTTAAATATGTGTTTTTGAATAGGTTTGTATGCGTTTTTAATCGCATCAATTGGATCGTGTGGCAGGCGATTAAAAACGCCAAGAATTTCAATTGCAGTTGTTCGACACTTGTTCAGTGCAGGGGGTGGAGTACTTATTATTGTCGATAATTGTTGTATAATAAAGTGAAATATTATGAAATGCTGTGTATACCAGAGATCTTATAGCTGGGATTGTAGTAAGTTTGTGGAAAGCTTAGTACGAGTTAAGGAACTAAAAAAGTCAAAGAGGTTTATGTGCGTTTTTAGTCGCATCAAGAAGGCAATTGCCTCTCCTGCTGGAAACTCTCCTGTGGTGTAATTGTGCTGATTAATTTTTGTAAAACAAGCAGTTCCGTCAAGGTAGGACAGTACCTCCCCGATCTATTTTGAGTTTCAAACAAGACGATGATTTCTTAAATTTTTTAATAAAGAGTGTCTTGCGAAAGGCCAGAACACTTTAGAAGGGTAATTCTTCCGTAAGAGTGCCCCGTTGCTTGCATAAGCATAATATGGGCTTGATCGATCAATTGTAAAAGAACGAAAAGTAAAGAAAGAACAGACCTATTCAGAGCAAGACATAGTCCTAGATTCCATCAAGTACATGCCATACTATATACTATCTATACTTCGATTTTGTCTACCTTACGTCAGCAGTGAGATCAAGCGGGAAAAAAACACTCTTACCAGTCGAAGCAACTTTGTTCGCCGCAGGGAATTGAGTACTAGAGATCTCTCTCGATGATCGATTCTAAGACTGCACAAGCGCACTTGGAGATCAAGCGAAGATTGACTCTTGCCAATTTTGGTCTAAGTAGCCGATTGTGAAGTAAAGAGCTCACTCACAGGATAACTCTGAAGCTCCAGAAGCTCATCCTACCCGTGATGACCCTCTCTAATGCAAAAATATTGGCAATGTTTGAGAGTGACGTACTCCGTAAGTCTTTTCCGGGGGTGACGAATCCTACATTCAATGGAATGATGAATTCACTGACGGATTCACGTATGGGGTTTTTCGGATCTTGACCCCCGTCTAAAAGTTGAAAAATTGGGTTGACAGATAGAGACTTCTGATAATATGCACTTAGAAGTGAAAGCCAAACAGGTACTGGAAATGAGAGCAGAAGGCAATGCACCGAGAAGAACACCACGAAAAACTTGGGAAAATCGAATCCAAGATGTGAGAAGGATGAGGGGCAGAACCCTGGCAGAGATGAGAAGAGAGTGCCGGGACCGACCTGATTGGAGAAGATGGATATCCCGAGGCAACCCCGACACCTAACAGCAAATGGGGATTGAAGAAGAAGAAGAGAGAAGAAGTGAAAAACACCCCTAAGACCAAATCCTGGATCTGCGCCTGGATGAACTGATAATAATTACGATCGCATTTATGGAGTCGTTTGGATGAGGAAGCTCTAATAAGTAAGGATTTTGTGTGGACCCCACGAAGGGATAGAGTGTGTGTCCCTTACAACAATAAAAAAACCTTTCATGCATCGAGTGAGAGGAGGAGAGGGACGTTTTACATTAGGTCGTAACGCGATAGAGGGATGGCAATAGTTCAGGAGCTTGAATCTCAAATGAAGCTCAGTTTTGTTAGATGTTTCACTTTTTGTTCAAAAATATTTCATATATTACCATAGAAATACCCTTATTTATTCAAAGTAAGTTCTAACTTTCGTACAGTACAGTAGATTACAAAAGTATTCCATTTCCAATTAATTCGAAGAAAGTTCTCAAAAGTAAATGCTTTGTGAGCAAGTTTCTTATATCAGCTATCATTAGCAATGAAGCTATTGTATCAATGTTCCAACAAACGTCTTTTAAGCACCACATTCAATGATATCTTTTGGAACTCCCTACACAGAAATTGACACATTAACTTCCATTTATTTTTTTTGTTCGTTAAGCGATAAAGTTTCTTTTCTTGGTTTGGCCAAAAATTGTCCGAACCTATGCCTATTATCTGTCACATAAGTATTTATGACAGGCCCTCTACTTTATATTGATGATTCACCTTTTGGCAGTTAACGCCCACTGACGTTCTAGTTTTCTATATGTCCGTCCAAGTGTGCGCCACATCTCTTAGAGCTATACATTTCAGGCTGCTCTTCTTTCCCATAACATACTTGGGAATAGTATGAGTAAGTGTGTGTGTGTGTCCTTGTGTGTGTGTTTTTGTGACACATACACACACACTTTCATCAATATATTGGCCATATCAAATTGCATTTCCTATGTGCATATAAACTTCACTCACCCTTAAGGCTACCCTTAGCACACATACTCTCAAAAGGATTTTCTTTCTGCTTCTTATATTGTACCCTATTGACAACTACTATGATAAAATTGTCGTAAAAATTTCTATTGAAAATCTGCTGCTAAATATGCTCTGGCATTTCATTCATGTCTCAACTCTGTTTCAATTTATGCGAGAGTTTCCTGTTTCAATTAAATTTTATTAGACTCGATGTTATTGCCATAAAAATTTACGATACAAAAAGGAAAAAGATTCTAACAGCATATTTTTTGTTGTAATTTTTTACAACTGTTTTTTTGTTTTGTTGCATATCCTTGGCGTTAAATTTTGTGTACTCACAGACAAAGTTGGCAAAAAGTATTGGAATTTACGTACCTAAAACGAGAAGAGAGATAGAAATTGGAGGTTAGTTAAAGTTCAGGAATATTAAGAGGGATTATATTTATTGGTAAGTAATTTTTAGATGTGGTATTTGGAAAACAGTTCAAGGAAATCTGAAAAACTTCACAAAACAAGGTATTCTGAAGGTTATCTCAGAAGCCTGTCATGCTTGGGTCTTTTTGAACTTGGTTTTGCATTCAGCGAACCGAAGAGCTTCTCACATCAGGACTATACAAAGATCTTAATGAGATGTCTTTCAGTCGCACTTGTTAAATCCCCCAGTTCGTCAGCGTTTTGACATAATATCATAAAACCCCCCAAATCAGGTAATTTGAAGATTACATCAGATTCTGCAAAACGAGGTAATTTGAAGGTAACATCAGATTGAGATCCAACAAACCCAAAAACATATAAAAAAGTACGATATCAAGACTCTAAAAAGATTTTTATGGGATGTTTTTCTGTCATAGTTGAACCTCTGGACTTCCGCATTCGGATACAATCTTAAAAAACCACTCGTCAGTTTCAGATTCAGCGACCTCGGGAATATATATATAAAAAAAGGACATCAGGACTCGAAAAAGTTTCTTTAGAGGATGTTTTTCAGTCACACTAGTTGATTCCCCGGAAGTCAGCATTCGGACATAATCTTATAAAACCACGCAAAACGAGGTAATTTGAAGGTAACATCAGATTTAGATCCAACGAACCCAGCAACATATAAAAAAAAGTACGATATCAGGACTTTAAAAAGATTCTTTATGGGATGTTTTTCTAACGCACTGGTTGAACCCCTGCACGTCAGTATTCTGACATAATCTCATAAAATCCCGCAAAACAAGGTGATTTGAAGATAACGTCAGATTCTACAAAATGAGGTAATTTGAAGGTAATATCAGATTTAGATCCAACGAACTCGGAAACATTTCAAAAAAGTACGATATCAGGAGTCCAAAAAGATTCTTTATGGGATGTTTTTCTGTCATACTGGTTGAACCCCTGGACGTCAGCATTCTGACATAATCTCATAAAATCCCGCAAAACCAAGTAATTTGAAGGTAAAAACAGATGTAGATTCAACGACCCCAGAAACATATAAAAAAAGTACGATATCAGGACTCAAAAAAGATTCTTTATGAGATATTTTTCCATCTCATTGAACCCCGCAAATCGAAGTAATTTGAAGGTAAAATCAGATGCAGATTCAGCGACCCCAGAAACATATTATATAAAAAAGTACGACATCGCGACTCGAAAAAGATTCTAAACGGGACTGGAAGTTACAAAAAAATTAAATTTTAGTTTTAGAGACCCAAATTGAAGGTAAAAGATCCGCAGCACACCAGAACCTCTCAAAAGCAATTATTTTTAAAGTTATCGCAGAAAGCAGACATATTGGGGCTATTTTGATCCCAAAAGTACGACAAGAGTACTAGATAAATATTGTTTAGGCAATCTAAAGACAACTACAAAAAAAATATATTTTCAGTTTAAGTGGCCGAAACCAAGGAAAAGGTAAAAGAATCGCTGAAAATCTCAACCCCACAAAAGCAATTATTTTTGATACTTTCGCTGAAATCAGACACGTTGGGGTCATTTTGATCCCAAAAAAGGACGACATCAAGACTCAAAAAAGAGGCTTTAGGTGATTGTAAGAAAATTACAAAAAATTAAAACTTTTCATTTTTACATGCCGAAACCGAAGCTTAAAGAATCTCAGAACATTTAAGCCCCACAAAAGCAATTATTTTTGATGCTTTAGCAGAAGTTAGACGCGTTGGCGTCATTTTGATTCCAAAAAAATACGACATCAGGACTCAAAATATTCTTTAGATGATTGTAAATTAGCTACAAAAACTCATAAATTTTAATTTTCAGAGGCCGAATCCACTACCTAACCCCGCCAAACCAATTACTTTTGAAGTTATTACAAAAACGAGACGTGTTGGGCTCATTCTTAACCCAAATATTTTAACTAGTTCTTTAAAAGGAACGACGAGTCTAAGCTTTTACGGAAAAGAATTTCTTGAAGATTTATTTTTACTTTTAGCGAAAGGAATTTCTTGAAAATTTATGTTTTCACACAAAAGTCAAGGAATCAATAAAAATAAAAATATTTTTAGTTTGGCAATTGCGGCTAAAATTTATTACTAACTACTAGGCGTAGCTTTTAAGCCTTTTAAAATGAGTATTTGAAACCAAAGTCGGTTAAAACAGGTTAGTATCTTTACTTTTGAAACATTAAAAAACCAAAAGCTATTTTTCTTTTGATTTACACACGATATTGGACATGGCTCTCTCTTTAGAATTTTTCTGGTAGGATTGCGGCCAAACTTACATTTATTGACCATTCGTCTTCCCTCTCAATCATTTTATGCCAAGTTAAAAATAGCGCAGCTAAAAATAGCGACATGCGGTCTTAATTGCAAAGAACAATTGAAATTAAGCTATATTGTTATCCCCGCCACATTATGTTTTTCGCCCACTGTGCGACTACGTCATTCGAGCATAAATACCATAAATACCAAGTCAAAAAAGCAAGAAAAATTACCCAAACAAAGTAGAGCTGCTGTGTGTGAATATTTGTGCTATATTTACGTTATGACGTCGTAGGCTTTGTTTACACCACGCAGCCGGCTACGTATCGAAAGAGTCATAGGTAACGCCCACGCAGCCACCCAAAGAAAACAAAAAAAAAAGAATAATAATAATAAGAGCACAGAGAGAGTGGAGAGAGAGAGCGCCAAATAGAATAGAAACGACAGCATGTGATAATGGGCCAGCAGCGGCAACCCCCAGCTATGATGTTAGTGCTCATAGTCATAGTGGAAGTAACTAATAAAACTCACTACTGCGTAATGAAGGCTAAGGGTGGGTTGGGGTGGGTTGGGGTTGGTGGCCTGGGGGGTGTGCTAAATATGGGTTGCAATGAAAATTGCAGAGAAAGCACAGTGTCAGAGGGGACAATATCAAAAGCCAGTCTGCCTGCCTTTGCTTTGCTGTGAAAAATTGCGACGTAAGCAAAGCAATATTACGTATACGCAGTGCAGGCGGCTGTCGGAAGTGTAACAACAAAATTGCGTAGCAGTTGCCAATGAAACGGAACTACTAACAGCAGCCATAGTTAAGCGCGCGCTTGCTCTCTCACACTCATTCATCGCTGCTGCTGCTGCTTCCTCTTCCTCTTCCGTTCTCTCACTCAGTCGCCGTCTACGCTCTTTCGCACTCGGCACGCACTTGGCATTATAGTTGTATGTACTTGCTATTGGCATTGGAATTTTATCGTCTGTTGGCCGGCCATGCAAAAGAAATATTGCAAAAAAGCAGATGAAGAAGAGGAAGAAGAGAAAGAAGAAGCAGCAGAGGCAGCAACAGCAACAAATAACTGTGCTGTTATGTGAGGTGAAAACTTTTAGAGCTTAACACGGCACATTTGTTTGACAACAACAACAACAACAGCCTAAGCCAAAGCAGAGCAGAGTAAATGAGCATAAAAGCAACGAAAAAAAAAAAAAATAGAGGCCATTTTTTGTCTATTTTTTGTCTATTTTGGTTTATTTTGCATACAACCTAAAACCATTCAAGTTAATTTAATCGCGTAATTTACGCATGATTGGCATCGAAAATGCGTGGAGCGCTACATTTTTTTTAAAAGCTTTTCTGGTGTAGCTTTCGAAATGTAAATAAAAAAATATACACAAAAACATACAGAAATAGAAAAATGCGTGAGATCTGCGTAAAAATGCGTGAGCGTTAGTCTTTGGCTCTCTCTCTCTCTTCTGCGCTCACGGAAAATTAAGAAGAAAAGCAAAAAACCGCAACCAAAATAATAAACAAAGCAAAATCGTCCAAAAACGCGCGTAACATAACGGCAAAAGAAAAAACAAAATGGCTACGCTGTACATATTGCGTTGTAGTTTTTCGGCTTCAATGGCTGCCATTTTGTTTTTGCTACACAGTGAGAAAAGTGCTCAATAAAAACATGTTTGACAAAAGAATTAGTCTAATTTAAATCATTAATTTGCTTTGGCTAGCAATAAAATTTATTTACTCATAAAAAGTGACTAATAAATTGTTTTTGTCATAAAATTAATTTAAACAAATAAAAAACTAATCAAATAAGATAAAAGTTAATAAATTACACATATACTTAAAATAGATTTAAAGACTAAAAAAAAACGAAAGCACAACAAAGAAGATAAATTAACTTCAACATTTTTTTTCAGCCTATTTCATTAACAATTTGTCCGTTGTTAGACAATATATAAATATACTAAATAATTATAAATAAAAAAAATATATAAATATAACAGCAAGAAATAAATATATAAAATATTTTTAATGGGGCAAAAGAGAAATCTATTTATTCAAAGCACTTTTTTTGAACATTCAAAACAGAAGCGAGTTGAAAATGTTATCGATAAATAGATAAAAAAATGGCGGACGTAAAGTCGAGCGCGGACGACTTTAGGATACCCTGTACCACTAGCTTGTAATAAAGTCCGATTTCTTCACAAAAAACCAAAAACAGAAGAATTTTTAAGCAAAAATTTTTTTTTTGACCGATCGTTCCTATGGGAGCTATATGATATAGTCAACCGATTTCAATAAAATTTGACACAGTGCTTAAATACCTTAAAAAAGATATGAATGCCAAATTTATTTCAAATATCTTTTCAAACAAACAAAACACATCGAATTTTGTATAAAAAACGTGTTTTTGGACCGATTGGTCCTATGGGAGCTATATGATCTAGTCAAACGATTTGGATTAAATTTGGAACAGTGCTTAGAAACTATAAAATACTCACGAATGTCAAATTTGGTCCCAATATCTTAACAAACAAACGAAACATAACAAATTTTGTTAAAAAATCGATTTTTTGGAAGATCGGACCTATGGGAGCTATATGATATAGTCAACCGATTTTGTTCAAATTTGGCACATTGCTTAAGTGGTCTAAAAAATTTCCAAACGCCAAATCTGGTTAGGATATCTTTATTAAAAAACGAAATATAGCGAATTTTTCTTTAAAAAAGTTATTTTGGCCGATCGGTCCTATGGGAGCTATATGGTATAGTCAACCGATTTCGATCAAATTTGGTACAGTGATTGGAAACTATAAAAAACTTTCGAATACCAAATTTCGTTACGATATCTTCATGAACAAACAAATTATCCATCTAAAACTTTTTTTTTGTCGAGGTCGTCTCAAACACCCATATGGGAGCTATATAATTTATCCCCGATATCAAAAAAATAAAATAAACTTGTCTCCTATGGATTAATATAGGATCTAATGTGAAAGTTTGGTAACTCTAGCTCTTACCATCTCTGAGATCTAGGCGTTCACACGGACAGACGGACGGACAGACGGACATGGGTATATCGACTTCTCTATTCACCCTGATCATATTTTAGGTAAATTTGGGGTGTCTCCGACGTCTCCTTCTATATGTTACATTCATTTTCGGCTTGCACGAACTTAATATACCCTTGATACCATACGGTACAGGGTATAATAAAAAATGAATTTATACTATTTACAAAAAAATACATATTCCAATAAGTAAGTGCAGAAAGTTTTAGATAAACTG